>CAIGRP010029238.1:0-27534 GCA_903798385.1 Fraxinus cuspidata | reverse complement strand
CTTAGTATTGTGTTTTTGTTTTCATAGATTTTTCTTCATAATTTTTTTTTATTTGACGATAGGAGTTTGAATTTATAAAAAATAATTTATTTTCGTGGTTATTAATCGAATTGAACCGAACCAAGATACCAACCGAACCGACTTATGTGGTTATGGTGCGATTATGGTATGGTAAAAAAATTGGTGGTACGGTTATGATTTTGGCTGAACTGAACCGTTGCCATCCCTAAGTGTTTGGATGCATATTGTTCGCTAAAAAGGGTAAACCATAAGTATAAGAGTCGCATTCAAGTAATAAAGTAGATTTTTTGAATCCGAGTCGTCGATCTCTCGAAAAATGTTTACTTTAGAATATACAACATAATAAATTTAATTTCAACAATAAAAAGGACACACATAATAAGATTAGATTTTAAAGATAAGTTAAATGAACTAAAAATCACAAAATAAGAGAATATAAAATTAACTTATGAATTTTGAAGGAAAATGTGGTTGAAATTTATGGTTTCGCTTAACCGCCGCCTAATTAATTTCTCAACAAGTTAATCGACAAATTACTGAGTTACGATGTTAGATTCGAATTTTCAATTTTAATTAATTACCTCTATCTGATAAAATTGACCATAATAGATTGGTTTAACCTAATATATTTTTATATCGATTTAGACCGAAGAACCACATTAAATATTTGTAAAAATTGTAAAAATTACTTAAAGGGACCACCTAGGGTTAGGGGTATACTTCTATCACCTAGACAAACCCATATTTTTCACTTTTTTTTATCTAAAATGCATAATCTTCTCTCGAACAATGTACAAATCACTAAACATAATTACATTGGCCACATAAATGAAAATACTACAACAATAACAACAACAACAACAACAATACATAAAAATAAGTAACTTAACATTAAAAAACAAATATTAAAATTAATTAAAGTTAGGTCTAGCTACTATCATAAATTCCAACACAAGATAGAAAATATTATATATATGATAAAAATGAGAATTTTATCTAATACATCACAAATGATAGACAATAATAAAGAAAATACAAGAACACTTTTTGGTTGGATTCTTGAAAATGATAATGGCTTGAATCTTGAGTCCCCCAAATCTTCTCGACTTCTTTGATTTGTTCTCCTTGTTATGTTCTAATTTCCCCACAAAAATAAGAAGAAATTGAAAATGAAAAGCAAAGAAAAGAAAATGAAAGGAAAGAAAAAGAAGGAAAACTTAAAGGAAAGAAAGAAAAAAAAAATGAAAAGAAAAAGGAGAAGCCAGGATGCAGCTGAGGCGGCCGGTTTTCAAATTAAAAATCTAGCGAAATTGCAACATAAGTCCCCAAATTTTGAAAAAGAAATTAAAAAGATCCCTCAATTTTTTAAAGTGGCGCCTAGGCACCGTAAGGATAAATTAAAGTGGCACCATTGTTTGAGCCCCATTATTTGATAAAGAATGCATTTTACAATGGTATATTGATGGAGAATGTTTGATTAAAAAATAAGAATTTTTTTTGAGTTTACGTGTAATATTATTTTATTGAAGAATGTGTGGTTTAAAAGAAGAGAGAGGAATATATATTTTGAAAATAACGAGAATCAAATAAAGGCATTATTTGTTATTTTCCTATCACAACGTGATTAAATATTTTATTTTTATGTTTATTTATAAACTTTAAATTAATCATGTTGTTACTCCTAAAGAAGCACAACTTTACAAATAATTAATATTCTACTATGAGACATACTCCTAAGAGTTATATAAAAATTTATTATTAAACAAGGCACTCCTGAAGCATTGTTACTATTCTAAAATAATATAATTGCTCTATAAGAACATGATATTACAATTTCAATATTCCAGAAGAATATTGATCGATTTCTAGGTAAAAACACAAATTATAATTTTCAATATTTCATAAAAATATTGGCATATTACTCTTGAAAAAATAATAGTAAAATGTAATATGCTCTCGAGTAGCACATTATAATTCTCATTAATATCCTAATTAAATCTTAATTGTTCTTGAAGAGCTTAATAATATAAAATTTAATATAAATTATGTTTTTACTCCTAAAGAGTAAATCATTGCATAATTTATTACTCTAAACAATAATATGTTATTACTCATGAAGAACATAATATAATTGTTATTCGGGAACGAAGTACGATTTAAACATATGAATATTCTATAAAAATATTATAGAATTATTTGAATCAATTAATACAAATCAATATTCTTGAAGAATATTGTGTTGCCCCGAAAGAAGTACAATTTATATTTATTAATATTCTTGAAGAATATTATGTGATTATTTTTTAAGAATCGCAATTAGACATTTCAATGTAAATATTGTATTAATCCGGAGAATTGCAGTTTTAATTAAATTGCTTCTAAAAACAATAGTTTATATATATTAATATTCCTGAAAAAGTATTATTTTGAGACTCTAGAAGAGTCAATATTGTATAATATGAATGGATAAATTTAGCATCCGTTTGAAACCAAATCTCATCCAATTTTTTTGCCAATCAAATTTCTAAAGTGGTGGGACCCACGTACTTAACTATCTATTTCATCGACAATGTTCCTAGCCCACTTGCGTGAATAGACATTTCTTATGCACAATTCTTTTTCATTATTGTCCTCCAATATGGGTGTTCGGAGGAATAGTTTACTTTTATTTTGCTGAAGACGGCACGTGCTGCAGACGAGAAATATTGCATTCGCCATGAACTTGGTTATTCACTCCATAAATCTGTGAAAAATAACGGAAATGAATTCATGGAAAATTATAAACTATATCGCATACATTTGCATGTATAACGACTAAAACAAATACATTAAGCCCCCAATCAATTTAGGCGTGATCTACAACTACTAATGTAATGCCTGTGCCATGTAATCGTGTAGTTGCTGCCACGACATGTCCTCTTCAACTATTGCATCTAGCCCGGCTGCAATTTCATCTTCTTCATCAGGCAGATCTATCTTGACTTCGTCGTCATCCGACCATTTCTCCTAAGGAAGTTATGTATACCCATTGTGGCCACGACGATAGCTATTTGCGCTCTCATATTATACGCAGGCATTCGATCAATGATCTTCCATCTCTGTTTCTAAACACCGAACGCACGCTCAATAACGTTACGACATGATGATCGTTGGAAATTGAACTGCTCCAGTTCATTTCTGAACTGGCGGCGATATCTTTCCCTTGCGTTACCAAATTCTTGAAAATGATATATGATATCAGTTCCCTTATATGGAGCCATATAACCAGGCCTATGTGTAAAATCATAGTCAACCAGGTAAAATTTACCGTTCGCGGGTTGGGGAAAATTGATTTCTTGACTACGTACATCATGGGCCAAGATGCGGCTATCGTGGGTGTTTCTTGTGGTTCCCGGAAGCACGAATGTAAAACAGAGTCTGAAATCACAGGCGGCCAGTACATTCTGGGTTGGAATTCCCTTTCTTCCAATGTAATTCTCTCTTACATTCCGTGGCAGCACGACTCGCACATGGGTTCCGTCGATCGCACCAATGTAATCCTGTAATAATAATCTTTATCAACCCAACGTTAATTCATCAGCATAATTACAGTTGCAACATCATTGACGTTAAGAAAATAACCTGGAATACGGGATATTGTTCCACATTCGGATGATGGTGAGCTGCCCATTCGTTGTAACGCGGATCTGGTTTAATCATGGTCGCCACAAAAGCCACGCATGCACGCAGGACCGTCTTAAAGTAATGGCTGATTGTCTGCAACGAATGACTGAACAGTGTTTAGATTTGCCGATATCATTTGCCGAACATTCCCACTTGTTCGTATATGTCAATGTTCGTGCTGCTGGAAATGTCGTACTCGTCACAAAAGATGTACATACATTACATTAACATTGGCGGGTACATCATAAACTCCTGTAAACACGTTTGTAGATAAACATGCAAATTTTGTAGCATAAAATGTGGTCGCATCGCGTTGTCGGGAATAAATATCGACATGCTCTATTAGGTGCCAAGTACTCGCGAACAATTCACTCAGCGATTCTACAATATTGAAGCCAAGTGTTAATGTTATCCACTAACTGCTGCATCAAATCTTCATCAGAACTCCTATCTGAATCAGACATCGATTCAATGTCGCGGTCTGTTTATGAAGATGCCTACACATCCAACATATCTAACATCGTTTCTGTTCTGTAGAAAGTTCAAATATTCGTTTCGAATATTTGTGGCCAATTGAAGTCCTTAAGAACAATAATAATGCTTCAAGTATGAAAGAATAAAGAACTCTACGTAGGGAGTCATGAAATAATGTCGTTCTCGTGCAGTTGCAATTTATAGAACTAAAACTACAGGAGTAATAATGTGAAGCAAAAGTTGATGTTGAATAACTTATTTGTCCTCTTTTGTTTCACTCAACCCAAAGTATGCGTGGTTCAAATTCAAGATGCTGTGAATATATTCCCTACAGCCCATTCACAATTGTTTTGTTGAACAAGTTAAGGAACAGAAGTGGGAGTAATATTGTGGATTTAGAAAACATATGGAATTGTAGCAACTATATAAGCATGCGAGAATTTTAAAATCGGGATGTAGGGTTCCCTGCGGTACATTCACTATGACTCCGCACTATTTCAGAGAAGCAAAAAAAATGTGTAAAATTAGTGGTATCGAACTGAAAATACTTATTACAACACAAATTCAAAGGTACTATGCTACATGAAGTTACAAATAAAAGGAAAATTAAACACGGGTCAAGTTCACATAAAATTGTTCGATTAAAATGGAAAAAACATTAAAACTCATCGCAAACATCCTATAGGAGCGCTTACCCATTATGGTTAATGGACAGATGGTCCCGCTCGAAACAGTACTCGATGAATTTAAATCTCAAAGAAGGTGTCTTGGCAGTACAGTACGAGTTACGGTTGTCTTTGTCCCGTAAGAACAAGAGGGTAAAGAGGTGGAGCCGATCACCTTCCTGCACATGGCTGGACGATAGAAGTTCATCAACGCATTCGCCGATTGTCATTCCTCCCTTACGATGTGAGCGCGTGATAGAAGCAAGATCCGTTCCAACACTAACCAAATACTCAAGGGAAGCCGAAACCTTTCGAGAACTGTACATTTTCTTCTCTCCTCTCTCATTTCTGTGTTTGCTTTTTCTTTTATCCCCACCATGGTGTGCAGATATATTCATGGATGAGTTAGCTCGACCTTCGAATGGGCTGCCACTGGAATCTGTTGCCACCGCGTTAATGAGGAACTTGTCACCTCCGTACTCTTTATCGCTATCTGTGCCCAATTCAAAACCACGTTGTGACAGCTTCGTTGGGGACAACGCATACTTGGTTGAGTCACCGATGTCCCCGAACAATCTGCCATATGTGTTATAAATCTCGCTATAGTTGAAGTTCATGTACTTCGCGTAATTTTGGTTCTCCTGCATAGACAAGGTAGACGACAAGTAACGTTGGAATGCGAAAGAAGTAATCACCAGTGCATATACAGGTATCTATGGGTTTTGCGAATGAAGGAAGATTGGGAAAGCAAGCAAAACATACATATGATACCACTGGTTCTCACATATATCATAGAATTGGGAGATGCAATTTTTTGTCGTTAATCATGTTCAATCAATACCCAACACAACCAAAATTATCGTAAACTACAAATAGCAACTCGAAAATGTGAAGCTCAATATACGTTTCTATTCCCAGTACCATAATTGGATGGAGTCCAATGTTCAATGTATTACTGTCTGATAGTTCAGTATTGATTGGGTGCAGACAGAAGTAAACGAATACCTTAATTTTTGCTTCCCACCATTGGCCCGGGGCGTGAATTTGTCTGGTACCGGAGCGGTATTCAATTCCAGTGCTTCGCAACAACTCAAACAGGGTTTGTGTTCCATTCACAGTTTATTCCAATAGTTCTTCATCTACGATGTAGTCCAGTCCTTCCCCATCAAGGCGTTGAACATGTCTGCTATACGATGCCATCCTTTCGGAGAGAAGCATTTGCCTCGTCGGTGGCCTTCAACTATGACAAGTTCGCAGGTGTCGATGAATATTTTGTGCTCTGGCTGGTTCCACCTCGCCGTCTTAAACCCTAAACCCTGGGTTACCTGCAACTTGGAAAAAGCGGAGTGTAACTGGTCAGGGCTCCACTGCTATGGGAAACACAGGGTTTAGAGTCAGGTAATATTGGTGCGAATAGAATAAATAATAAAGCAAAATCAGTTTCAATCATAAGTTAAATGGGGAAGTGCCAATGGTGGGTATGCGAAAAAGGAAGTTTAAATCCTGGAAATTGGAGTTCTATCCATGTGCAGAAAGTGACAGTTAGTTGTATATTTGTAGCAAATTGACACAATGTGCTCGTCCAAAATTCTAGAATGAAGAATGGCATACCATTTGATCGGGGGAGCAGTGCCACCGGGAGCAGTCATTATCCATGGAAGCCGGTGACAATTTCGTGCAAGCCTCCGGATCTGTAGGTTGAGAACGCTATGGATTGAAGTCGGCAACAGAGAAGAGGAGAAAAAAAAAAATCAACTATCTCCACAAAACGGGTAGGCTTTCAGGTGTAAAAATTCTTGGGTCTTCTTCGTGGACAGTGAAATGTAGATGTCTGTCTATTGGATTTTTCTGATTTTTCCCTTTGATTTGGTCCAGAATTTTTTTCCATGAGCTGCGCAGCTGTCTGTATATTTTCGAAGAAGAGTAGGTGGAAAAGGGTGAGGGGAAATGTGTGAAATTGCAATTACAAATGGAGGGCAAATAGGGAAAGAATATACAACGGGAATATTGTCCTGAAATTGGGATTCTAACACATTTCATTGACTTTGGGGATTGTTGTCTGAGAACGCTGTAGGAAAATTAATTTTTGGCGAAAAAAAGGAGTTTCANTTGCAATTACAAATGGAGGGCAAATAGGGAAAGAATATACAACGGGAATATTGTCCTGAAATTGGGATTCTAACACATTTCATTGACTTTGGGGATTGTTGTCTGAGAACGCTGTAGGAAAATTAATTTTTGGCGAAAAAAAGGAGTTTCAAACAGGGGCTTACTATTCTTAGTAAATTATTCTCCACTAAATAAAAAGGAAACATACAAAATTTGTAATAGTGTTTCTTAATTGGTACGCTATACTAAATTTTAGTGACCATTTTGATAAATATTGTTTTGAACAAATGTTCAATAACTCTTATATTCTATTGTTTGGTATGTCCAGTTAGACTATCAAACCAATAATGATGCAAAATTAAGAATTCAAATATTTAATGAAGAATTAAAAGATCCTATGAATTCCTATATAATATTTGTTCTCTCTATTGAAAATAGATCATCACTAGCTAAAATAGAGATTGAATTTCCTATATTTATGAAAATTCATCATAGTGATAAAATGGGTCACATCACCCTCCACATTGGCTATCTAGATATTATTTGTAATAATAGATTTGATACATATAACATATATTATATGATCGTGAGATGGTTGCAACTTGAATTTTGAAAAATTACTACTCAAATTTTAAATTATGAGCATCATTTTCAGATTAAACAATCAAGACAATATGTATTGTGAATGCTAGTGATCATAAATCTCAATTTTTTGATAAGTGCTAGTGGAGATGTCAGTAAATGGTTTAACACTATTACTTGTTAAACGCCTCCAAATAATTTATTGAGAACAAAGTACTTCACATTTTTATTTAGTGAAGTTATTACACATCATGTCAATATCATATTTTTTCATGTTATAATCGACTAATGATCGTCTAATTATGTTGATAGTGCAATACATGCAAAACTAATTCATCACAATGCATCAAGATAGAAAGTAAAAAATGTTGAGAATAAGTTAGTAATTTGAACCCTTATATAATATCTCAAACCTTAACGGGTGATATTTTACATAGCGGTTGTTGATTATCGATTTATCTGGACAATTCTCTCAGCATTGGGGGTAGGAATTAAGAAGTTGGAAATAATGTACAAATATATCATTATTTAAATTCTCGTAAAAGATAATTCAAACCAGAAGTTTGAAAGATAATTTATTTAGATGCATTAATTAACCAAAGAAATTAACAATATTTCACACACCAACTTTAAATACTCCAACTCAAATTAACGTCGTAGAGGACAATTAGTTAATATTACATTTGATAAATTTATGACACACCCGAAGCGTGATGATATTTGATTCTAATATAAAAACCTTCAAATGAAAATGAGCAATCGGCAAAGATTACCATTAAGAAGGCATATACTCTTGATGAGTATTAAAACATAACAAGTTTTAAAATTTCAGAAGAGTTTCAGATACTTGAAATAATGAAAATTGAGATATCTCAATAAGTTACGTCGTTATGAAAAAAGAAATAGAATCGAAAAGAAAAAAAATTATGGACAACACTTTGTACATAATGTACTGCATCATATTATGAATAGCGATGAGTCAAAATAAACTCCTCGAAGTATATTGATTGAAGAAATAGTTGGCTAAATAAATGGACACAATTCTGGCAAATTAAATTTACAAGAGAAATCTGAAATTTCTTAATTTACAGCCCGGACAACTAAATTCGTATACTTAGCAAAATGAAAATAGAAAAATAAAGTCGTAATATGAAACGTATGACTCTTTATATGTTGAATTTTACGAAAATTTGTGTAAATAGATAAATTATTATGTTGTCAATGTAATTACGAGTTTCCATTTTATTAGTCCGACAATACATGAAATTTGATATGCATATAATAAATCTGATTATAGCTGACTCATCGTCATGATTATTAATGTTATTTAAAATGCCTCAACATATAATTCAAGTGATATTATGATGAGGGGAAGTAAATTCGCGTTGTACTTTTTTTCCTATGATCAAAATTTTGTCTCATTGAGTTTTACTGACAATGTTTTTAATGTTAGTATCGTACTTAAAAGAATAATGTACTCTTTTTTCTTTATTATGACTTTTCTCTTGAGATTTTTTTCTAATAAAGTTTTAATGAGACATATTCTTTATGCACCCATAGCATAAAAGATATTTTACCCTCAAAATAATACTCTTATATTTATGATATTCTCAAAGAGATTAATAAGAACTATTTTTAAATCATCATATTACTACAGTTATCAAATGTTGATAAATATCTCGTATGAAAACGATATTATTTGAAGACTATGCAAACAACATGAGACACACTTCACCAGAAATTGAAATATTGAAAACATTGACTTACAAGACATGGTTCGCTTGATACATAAATTTTTACTTATTGAAATCAGGCAGAGTAGTTGTACTCTTTTTCATTCGATCAAATTTCGTTTCACCGGGTTTTCTTGACGTTGTTTTAATGAGGTAACATTTTATTACTCCAAATTATTTGTATTACTTTTCTATTTGTAGGTATTTTTCCTATCGAGTTTTTGAGAGACAATATTTCAATGAGATAATTATTGTGCAAATAATCATCAAATGGGAAATGTTGTAAACTATAGATAGATATTGATGATTATGTAATCTTATCATTCTGCACAAATAAGTTTTTCTCATTTAAAGAGTTTATTTCATTCCAATTGTAACTCTNAAAAATTAGATATATGTTGTAAAATAATGAGATAATTATTTAGTATTATCATAATATATAGATAAGTCTTATCTAGTTCAGCAAGTCTATTTCATTCCAATTGTAACTCTTATTTTGAACCATATAAATACGGGTCTAGATTATTAATAAAATACATATTTGAGTTTTGACTTTCTTATTTATTCTTCTTATTCTTTTTATTTAATAACACTTTGAAAATGAAAAATATCAGAAAACCCCATATTTTAAATATTTTGTGCAAAAACCCTTATCGTTCAATTATGTTAATTTTACCGTCAAAAACAGTAAAAATTAAAAATGAATAATTACAATTGTGATCCTAAACTTTTTTTTATTTTGTATTTACTAATTAAACCAAATTTTTTTATTTGTACTACCCATATTTCCAAACCTTTAAAACTTATCTTCCACCCCACTCCCACTCCTACCCTCATCACATCCCACTCCAAACCAAACAAAAAACCTATAAAATTCTTTCCTCATTTCTACTCCTCTCTCAAACCCCCCTCATGTCGCCCATGCCCAACACGACCCAAAGAGAGAAATTAGGTACCAGTTCCAAGAATTCTATCTTTGCCGATGTCAAAGGCATCAAATATGTTTGGATTGAAAATGAAAAGGGACATTACACAGAACGCGCCATCGCATCTTTGTTGAGAACTATTGCCCAGATTATCCACACATGTCTTCAATGGGGGTCATTCATAGGGATCTCAAGCCAGAGAACTTCCTTCTTTTAAATAAGGATGAAAATGCACCATTAAAGGCAACAGACTTGGTTTATCCTTCTTCTTTAACGAAGGTTACAATTTTCCATAAAGTTTCTTCGCTTTATTCTCAATATTTGAAGAAATTATTTGCAATATTGTGTACATTTTATTGCAGGAGATGTATTCGAAGACATTGTGGGCAGTACATATTACATGGCACTTGAAGTGTTGAAGAGAAGATATGAACCAGAGGTACATATTTGGAGTAATGGGGTCATGTTGTACATTCTTCTATTTGGAGTTCTTCCTTTCTGGGCAGTATTTCATTAAAAAAATTCTCAGAATTTTCATCTTTTCATATGGAAATTGTTCCTCAATTTGATCATAAGTATCACTATTTCGGTGTAGAATCAGAGCATGAAATCTTCAATGAAATTATATCATATGTATAACTATCACTGTTTAGATTGAAAATGGAAGAAATAGTTGATTTTGGGTTGGACATGAGTGACATGAGGGGGGTTTGAGAGAGGAGTAGAAATGTGGAAGAATTTTGTAGATTTTTTTGTTTGGTTTGGGGTGGGATGTGGTGGGGGGGTGGGGGAGGGGGAGGGGGTGGGAGATAAGTTTTAAAAGTTTGGGAATATGAGTTCAACAAATAAAAGATTTTGGTTTAATTTGTTAAAAAAATTAAAAAGTTTAGGATTACAATTGTAATTATTTCTTTTTATTTTTAACTGTAAAATTAATGGAATATGACGATATAAATTTTTTTGCACAAAATGTTTCAAATAAGAGGGTTTTCTGCGATTTCTAATAGGTAAGAGATATATCGCAATTGAAAACGTTTTTAGGGGGATTTTCTACTATTAATCAATTTGAAAATTATTATCTTAGACAAATCCTTTAAGAAAGATAAAATTTTGAAAAAATGAAAATTAATCAAGGTAAGACCTTTTATTTTTATTGTTCATGTCTACAATCATGAATCATGTCAAAATAATCCACTTTGTCGCTTATTGTCCTCTTACAACAATTTGTCTTTTCACAAAAATAAAGTAATTGTAGATTTTACTAAGCTTAAATTATATTACAAGTAAATAAGTAAATTTTAAAATAAATAATATTTTATTAGTCAAGTTAAAATAAATCCACCAGACTTATATTCAAGCATTTAAAAAAAAAATTAAATAAAACAAATAGCGTATTTTACTTTAATTTATTTTTCATACTTATTTTTAATCACATATTCACATAATAAAATATTCTACACGTAAGCTTAAAATTTTTTCTTACTTTTTAACTACACATTCTCTAAGAAATACTATCCAAAACATAGTTTTTTTAAGTTTAAAAGTCACAAACAGGGCAGCCACTTGGAAATCCGAATACATTTCAATTGCATTCTTTTACAATTGAATACTCCGTACAATTCATACGTGGCTCCCTTTTTATTTTTGACAATGCGACGCGTACCAATGATACTACAACATTAGTTTAAAGGGTTAATTTCATTGGTGGTCACCCAACTTTATAGCGGTGTCACCATGACACCCGAACTTAATTTTGTTTCACCATGGTCACTGAACTTTATACTTAATGTCACCATGGTCACCCAATTTAATTTTATTTCACCAAACCATTCAATTGCATATAACGTTTCACTATAACCGCCCAATTTTATATAATATTTGACATACTATTTTCATTAATTTTAAAGGGATAAAATGATAATTTTGCATTATATATATAAAAACAAAAAAATAAAAAAATAAAAAAAACTTATTTTAAAAAAATAAAATAAAAACTTATTTAAATTTTTTTAATAAAACAATAAAATAAAATAAAAAACTTATTAATCAAACATTTTTAAAATAAAATAAAAACTTATTTAAAAAAAAAGTTACTTAGAAAAATAAAATAAAATAAAAAGTTATTTTTTTAAAAAAAAGTTCTTTAAAAAAATAATTAAAATAAAAATTATTTTATAATAAACATTTTTAGTTTTTTTGATATAAGTTTTTATTTTATTTTATTTTTTAAAATTTTATTTTATATATATAATGCGAAGTTACCGTTTTACCTCTTTTAAAATTAATTAAAATAGTAAAAAGAAGTCGAATGACCATGGTGAAATATTATATGAAATTGGGTGGTTATAGTGAAACGTTATATTCAATTGAATGATCTTAGTGAAATAAAATTAAATTGAGTGCTCATGATGACACTAAGTATAAAATTCAGTGACCATGGTGAAATAAAATTAAGTTCGGTGGCCATGGTGACATTAACTATAAAGTTGGGTGGCCACCGATGAAATTAACATAGTTTAAATGACAATAAGCCTTTGTTTGGTAGCAATTTTTTTGAAAATACATTGTTTTGAGTAGTGAATTTTGAGAGAATGTGTGGTTAAAAAGTATGATTTTTTTATGAATTTACGTATAAAATATTTTATTATGTGAATATGTGGTTGAAAATAAGCATGTAACAAAAAGAATTTTGAAAAAATGGAAAACAAACGGGGGGCTAAATAACTAATCACATTAAAGATGAGAATACGAGATCTATTGTGACAACCATTAAACAAATATTCACGTTTTTCAAATTTATTTTTAATCACACATTTAAATATAAAATATCTTACACGTAAATTCAATTTTTTCTTACTTTTTATCTATACATTCTCCAAAAAATCACTATTTCAAAATTCAATTTTAAAAAAAAACCTAATTTTAGTGATTGCCAAACAAAGATTTAATTATACTAATTAGTTAGTGACATACCTAAAGTGTTTTAGTTGTGGTGGAGCTAGATAATATCGTTAGACCAAAAAAGTAGAGTAATATCATTCATCTCCACTGGGTTAAACATCAATATAGGTAACAATTACATGATGCGTAGATCATTTACACTTATGTTTTAGTCCCATTGTGAATGAATAGCAATAACTCAAAAAAGTTATATAGGACTGTGTCGTGACACGTGGAGATACTTCAATGGTTAGAGTAATTAGAGGCTCATCTTTTATTTGAAGATACAAAAGTTGTGGATGAAAACCTTTATATATGTCGTCAGTGATTATCTCCTTTGCACAATTTCCTTTGCATTTTATATTATTTTGGAATAATTAAACTTGAAAAAAGAAAAAGGGAAAGTTCAGAGATTTTTGGGTGAGAAGAAGGGGAGCTACTTTCTTAATCAAGATTAAGACAATTTCACTGATTATAATAGCATCAATTCTTGTATTCTAAACCGCGTAGACGGAAATCCCCCAAACCAATCCAATAAACCTGTACCCTTTTCCAAGAAATATAAATTTCTAATCTTCTTTTCCCTTTTTCATTTTTGTACACACACAACGAATCTTTCATAAATTTTGCTATTTGTATTAGATTTGTTCGCTGAATATACCCAATCTTTGACTTTTTTTGTTGGTGCAGTTTTCTTGTATTATTACTTTCTTTTCTGATGTATTCAACCAGATTCATTGCCATGAAGCCCTGTATCAGAATCCTTCTTCCCTCTAACCATCTATTTGTACCACCTAATTTTTCCAAATTTGAATTATTTAGCCATAAGTTTCACACGAGTTCATTCCATGTTTTGGGAATTAAATCAATTTTTAATCGTGCCCAGAAGGTGATTTACGCCCCATCTTCCCAACCAGGGATTTTATCGGGTCCTAATTGCAATAGCAGAGGTTATTACGTTGCCACTTTTGCATCAAATATTAGGAATTTTTCGAAATCGGTTGAAACCCGCGTGAACAACCCGAATTTTGAGAAGATTTATGTCCAGGGTGGCCTCAATGTAAAGCCACTGGTGCCGGAAAAGATTGATTTGGATGAAACCCTAGCAAAAAGTGATGGAGATAGGGCACAAGTTATTGATGGTCCTTATGGTGTATATGAGGAGAACTCGAATGTGGTCGAGGCTGTGAAGGCTGATAACAAGGAGTCTGAGGTTGAGAAGGAGGCATGGAGATTGTTGAAGAATGCGGTTGTGACGTATTGCAATAGCCCGGTTGGGACCGTGGCCGCTAATGATCCCAATGACAAGATGCCTCTGAATTATGATCAGGTGTTTATAAGGGATTTCGTTCCCTCGGCCCTAGCTTTTTTGCTCAAGGGCGAGGGGGAGATAGTTAGGAATTTCCTCCTGCACACTATGCAGCTACAGGTAAATTGATTTGCACTATGTTGATATGTATTTATTTAATTTTTGTATTATATTCATCTAATACGTGGACATAGTTTTGTTTGTATGTTTCGAATTTTGCGTGGGAACATAGATTCAATCTTGGGGCTGTAGAATTTGCATAGGAGAAAGGAAAACTTTTGGTTGAAAATGCATCATTTTATGGAAATGAGGTGGTAGCTTATGTTTTAAGGAAGTGCTAATTTCATTTTCATACATTGTTCCCCTTACAGCAATGCATTGCACACGATGCCTACGGTTACTTTTCACATTAGAATCCTCTAGATACACAATGTTAGGTGTATAACCCATTTTTGCAAAATTTAAAATATTCAGGTAACGTTTTGCTTAAAGATAGATGTACAAAAAGCTTTCTTTGATTGAAGTAAACAAAAGATGTGTAACAATAATGCAAGTTGTATTAGATATGCATCTGATACAATATATCTGAGGACCAATATACTTAGTACTTTCCAATTTCTGCTCTTTCACATTTCACTATTACATAAAGTACAGTTATAAAACCCGGGCTGGCATCGCCGGAAAACCGGTGACCCGGACCCTTGGCCGGGCCGGGTAGAATAATTTAATGAGAATGCACATGACTCGGTCAAAAATCGGCTTAGACCGAGTTAACCGACGGTTATGACCGAGTTAACCCTGTCGGTTGACCGGTTTTCAAAATTGCCTTTCAAAATACTGGAGGTCCAAGGAATTGAACCTTGTACCTCTAAGTAAAACATTTAATTCCTTAACATTGGAGTTGTAGAGTACTCTAAAGTTTTATATGTGCAATAAGTTATATATATCCAATTTATCATATATATATTTTTTAAAAGTATTTTTATAAAAACTTTGGTAAAATATTTTACTTTATTTTATAGACTTGAATAATTAGTGAAGAAATTTTTTAAAAAAAGGGTATAATTTTGCCTAAAAAAATTTTATACTTTATTTTTTTTTTTATAGATTTTTGTGCAATGACCCACCGGTCCGACCATTGACCCACCGGTTCAACTAGTAACCCGAGACCCGATATCTTGTCCGGGTAGGGTCTAATAACTATGACATAAAGCACCTCATACAATATAATTAATTTTAACATTTTGCTTAAGGATATATGTACAGAAAGGTTTCTTTGATTTGAAGTGAATGAAAGACGTGGAGCAATAATGCAGGTTGTAATAGAAATGCATCTGATACAATATATCTGAGGACCAATATACTTAGTACTTACCAACAATAGAAGCAATGAGTACTATTCACCGGTTTAAGATGTAAACAATTTATCGTGCATGTCTATGACATTTATCTTGCGTGTAAAACTTGGAGTCATTTTCTCGATACTACAAGAGGAAATTGGTTTTCTTATGATTCACAAATTTAATATTTTGGTATTAACGTATTTATCAGTCTTTATTTATGATTTGCTGTGACATTATGAGTCAATATCCACCTGAAAGCATTTGTGCAAGATGTGACCACTTATTTTTATTCATTTCATTTTCTCATTCTTAACATTTCCCTTTTTTGTTTGTAGAGTTGGGAGAAAACGGTGGATTGCTACAGTCCAGGGCAGGGATTGATGCCAGCAAGTTTTAAAGTTAGATCTGTTGCTCTTGATGATAACAAGTTTGAAGAAGTTCTGGACCCAGATTTTGGGGAGTCGGCTATTGGCCGTGTGGCACCTGTTGACTCTGGTAATTATGTCCTTTTAGCACCCCCTTCCAACACATATATTTGGGATGCCTATAATCACATGTCGTATTTCTATCAGCTTCAGTATGATAAAATGAGTTCTAAATTGTTGTTAATATTTGTATTTTACATAGGATTATGGTGGATCATTTTATTAAGAGCCTATGGGAAGATCACTGGTGACTACACATTACAGGAAAGGGTCGACATTCAGACTGGAATGAAACTTGTTATGAACTTGTGTTTGTCTGATGGCTTTGATATGTTTCCGACTTTGCTTGTAACCGATGGATCCTGTATGATAGATCGACGAATGGGTATTCATGGTCATCCTCTAGAGATTCAAGTAAGTTTATGTTCTCAACCCCTTTTAGAACTATCCAGCTCTTGATTTTGCAGTTATGTGATATGACTTTGAGGTGCTAATTCTCTACTTGCTCATCTATATACTGTAGGAAAGAGTTGAAATCGTAATAAGAATTCTTTTATGTTGCAAGTGTACTTTTTGGGGAATTGGCTTACTTTTTTGTCTGACCTGCAGGTTCTGTGAGATATTTTTGCCTTACTGGGGAAATATGAAGTTCGTAGGAAAAGTCAATGTTCTTTTTTGATATGTAAAACACTTTGTATACATCAACTAAGATGAGGAGCCAAGGTTTAAATTCTTTACGAGTTCTTTAATAGTTGTCTACATAAAGTATAAACTTTCCCACCCTCATGAAGAGAATAAGTTTCTTCCTCCTTCAGCTGTCCCAAGTCCCTGAAACATATGCTACAACTACACTAATGAGAAGAACACATTGATTTCAGATAAAATGACAAAATAAACAATGAAATGAGATCCCAACTGCCCATGTCAGCTTTCGCATCTTCATCAGCCCATGTTCGCTACCTTTCCTAACTATGCTATCCAACCACTCAGAATTTGTTTTGCTCTCTGTGTGTGTATATATTATGAGGCAGTTGATTGTTGCCTCTTCGTTCTCCCTATGGATCACCAACACAACGGTAATGGAAGTGAACCTTTGCTTTATCTCCTCTCTTTATTCCAGTTGGTTAGATATAGGATTTGGTCCCAGTTAGATTATTTTTGATAGATGGTTGATTTTATAAGATCGTCAATAATTAGTTGATACAAGTATACAACGTGGCTCTGCAAGCATTGCAGTCTTCTAAGATTATTTTTGATTCATTTTGCAGGCATTGTTTTACTCAGCTTTACGGTGCTCCCGTGAGATGCTTACCTTAGATGATGGATCCAAGAATTTGGTGAGGGCAATCAATAATAGACTCAGTGCATTGTCATTCCATATCAGAGAATATTATTGGGTGGATCTCAAAAAGATCAATGAAATCTATCGTTACAAGACAGAGGAATATTCCACAGATGCTACTAACAAGTTTAATATATATCCTGATCAAATTCCTCATTGGTTAATGGATTGGATTCCGGAGAAAGGTGGTTATTTTATTGGCAATCTGCAGCCGGCTCACATGGATTTTAGATACTTCACACTAGGAAATCTCTGGTCCATAGTGTCATCGCTGGGTACTCCAAAACAAAATGAAGCTATATTGAATTTGATTGAAGCAAAATGGGATGATCTTATTGGTCAGATACCTCTTAAGATATGTTACCCTGCCTTGGAGTCTGAAGAGTGGCGAATAATAACTGGCAGTGACCCAAAAAATACGTAAGATCTTTCAACAGTTTTTCTGCTGATTTGATTTCTGGATTTCTAAATCTAGTTTACTTCAACAAAACAACTCCCCCCCCCCTCCCCCCACACACGCCCAAACCAACCCAATCACGGCTGTATAATATACATAATAGTGGAAAGTGTCAGCTAAAATTCATGATGATAATACTAAGTATAACTTGATGGACTTTTGCAGACCTTGGTCATATCATAATGGTGGATCGTGGCCAACACTTCTGTGGCAGGTAAGACTAATTTGGTTTATTAAGTTTTTCTTCTTTTATTATGATGGCGTTAAAGATGTATATTAACTTGAGTGCCTTAAAAGAAAGTCATGCACATTCATCTCTTTTGTTCTCTCTCAACACATGGACAAACATGAGAGCATGTTTACACCCTCTGTTGTGTTAGTTTGGCTGACCATTGACGCGTGAGTATATGCACATGCAAGTTCTCACACAAAAAACATTGTCATTTCACTGGTGATCTTGTATGTGAAGAATTAAAGAAAAAAGTTTGGATTAATGGTGTGCTTGAGGAAGAATGTTTCAGTAAGACATAGTTCTTGGGTTTGGAGCCATAAGATAGTTGGGTATAGTGCACATGATTTGTTCAATGTGAAGAATCCCGGATCAAATTATTAATAAATTTTTTTCTTCCTGCATTTTTGGCAAATGGATTAGGTGAATAAATTGTATTGGGAATGTTCTTTAGGCATTAGAGCAAACTTGTGTCTATATTTGATTTAATCAGGGGATAATTTGGAGGAAATTTACTTTTTCAAGAGATAAATGTGAGGTCATAGACATAAACATCAGTGTATACTAGCTAACTGGACAAAGGACGATGTCTCAAAGACATGTTTATCGGCGCATACTAGCTAATGGGACAAACTCGATGTATGTGCCTATTAAAATTTAAAACATTAAATTTTGATTTATCAGTATTCTTTATGTAAAATTTCAACTTGAATCACAATATCCATATATAGACTGTAGTTGGTTATTACAAGAAATGAGGTTTTTTAAGTTTATTTTTCAAAGTAGTTCATATAGTGTTTAAAAAATGGTGTAGATAATATTTGATATTAGAGGAGTCTAAAGTCCCATTTATAGTGGTACTCATTTTCTGATAGCTCTGTGTTACTCTCAGTTCACATTGGCATGCATGAAGATGGGTAGGTTGGATTTGGCCAAGAAAGCAATTGAAACAGCTGAAAAAAGACTTCCAGTGGATCGCTGGCCTGAATATTATGATACAAGGAATGGGAAGTTTATAGGAAAGCAATCCCGATTATATCAGACATGGTCAATAGCAGGATTTCTGACTTCTAAAATGCTGTTAGAAAATCCAGAGATGGCTTCAGTTTTATTCTGGGAAGAAGACTATGATCTTCTTGAAACTTGCGTCTGCGCTTTGAGCAACTCCAGCCGGAAAAAGTGTTCCCGCATTGCTGCCAAGTCTCAGATTCTGGTCTGATGACCACTAACTATTGCTTTGATGGGAATGACCCCATCTATTGTAGTACAGATGCTGGTTTGGGATTCAACATGTTACACGAGACGTTCGTCTTATAGGTTATACTTAATTATCTTTTATTTGTAGCCTGATTTTTCGAAATAGGCGACTCTTTCGGGGTGGCCCACAAGTGTGGCCTTTTAGTTGTTTGTTGTATATATAAAACAGCTATAAAATATTTAGTGTTGTACAATGTTACTGCTAAAATGCATTCTCTAATAGAAAATTTTACTTATAATTAACAATCTTTTTTATGTTGTGCAATGTTACTTATAAAATGCTTAATGTTGTCGTTAGGTAAACAATATATATTTTTTTGATTTATTCATTAAGAGTAAAATATATTACAATTGATAAGTTCCCTTTCTTTTTTCATTTTCTTTAGTATTATCTAATATTGTACAATTTATCACAAGTAACATTGACCTTCGAAATTTTCAACTATTGTAAAGGGACCAGTGAACTTATTGTTCATTAGAGAGAATAGGATCATCTATCTATTACAGATTTTATCAAAACAATGCACAAGTACTAGAATTTATCTTTTTTTCGTACTTGACAAAGTTCTTGATCTCTCTTGAGCGGTATGACCTATACCAAGTTTTCAATACGTGGTTGGTGTTCTTTGAATCATTATGTTCTTCCGGTACATACAAAATCGTATGAGGTCAAATATTACTGTATTTAGCTTGTCAACCTTTATTAAGGTTAAATAGAGATTTTGGTATCATTATTTATTAAATTTTAGAGACAATTATATCTACTTTAATGCCCATTTATGCACATATGACATTTTGCATTCAAACGAATTAACATTTACTATAGTTCAACACTAGGCACATAGTTGAAAGTTCACCAAGTTTTCAATTATCATTCACAATCCTAATGTTCCCTTGTGTAAACTTAATTTCACAACCCAAAATTCTATAAGATTTAGGTGAGAATTACACTAATTCCTTCAACCTTAGCATTCATACTCATTTGTGGGACTTGAATGTTACTGGTGAGAGTTTTACTAACTTTTTCAACTATAGAACTCCCAATGAATTGAAAAACAATAGGTCTAAGAATTTCAATTCTAGGGACCTTAGAATTTATAAATATCATAAAATCTTCAAAGTGATTTTATCATATGCAATGAAAGCATAAACATGTACATTTATCAAAATATTACGTGTAAACATGAAATCGCAAATTAATTCTCCTTAAAAGGTTTTTCAAACATAACCGCGGTAAAAACTAGAATTAATTAAGTCTTTCACATTGTTCCTTAAGCTCAACATTATATTAGTTACAACACGAATACACGATCCCAACAAATAGGAGGAAGTTCATTATTTCATTAATATCAAGTCCTAGATGCACTACATCTAGATGCATTCCTTCAATATGTTTAATGTATTATCTAGGTTATATTATGAATCCATTTTATAATTTTGATAAGCACATTTCTTCTCAATACATTCTTTAGCCGTGTTATTTAGGATTTCCTTCTAATGATGTTAAAAGTGTGCATAATTCAAATTAAGCACAAAAAAGGAGCTAATTATTATCGATCACATAATCAAATTAAGATCCACACCACCCAAGAATGCACATCGCTATACTATTTAAAATTAGAAAAAAAAATAACTCTAAAATCATAATTTTTCGATTTAAATATAATTTATAACGAATTTTATAATAGAAAACACATTGAAGAATACTGTAATCATAATATAGGAACATCTCAAAAACTCTCACAACATAACTCTCAAATATTATAATGGATTCAACATGAAAAATTTCAAAATTTAATTCACTCAGAAAATAGTTTTTATATATATAGAAATGAGTTTTAATCATATATAAAAATAGTTTTATTATTCAAAAATAATACTTAACATTCTATGACAATACGACGGAAGGAGAGTCAGAGATGAAAATTACTATTCAACTTCTTCCTTAATAAGTTTTTCTGAATTTCATAAAACCAAATTTTCGTCCTACACTCTGAAAATTCACAACTCTTTCATCTTATGCACAAATTGAGTATGCCACATATGATTGGAAATCTTATACAAAATACTTTCTAACTATACCAATTTCAACAAACAAAAACCTATATATTTTTTTTCAAAGTTTCCTCTATTTCAGTTGGAAATGGTTTTAAGTGAGCTAATTTGAGCTCAAATTTATATGGAACTTAATATCCAAAATTAACGAGACTAGGTATATTCACGTTCTACTTCGTGAAATGATTAACTTGATATATTTATTGGTTGGAAATTATTAAAAAATTGAATGAAATTAATTGATTTCAAATTTGCACACTTGAAATTTGAAAGTCGAAGTATTTAATTGAACTTAACATTTATTCCACATGGGAAACCATTGGAAAAAAATGTTTGGTTTATAAGGTAGTAGTTTAGGGGACGTTCTTTTTGTGTTTCTATTTTGAGTTTTGTGTTTTGAGTATCGATTTTGAGATTTTTGAAAATATGTTCTTTTTGACATTTTGAAAAATTGTTTTGAAAACACCCAAAACGCGTTTTGAAAATTTTGACTTGATTATAACTGAAAACACCCAAAACGACAAATTTGTCGTTTTGGGTTTTCTTTGTAAAATTTTAATTCTCTTTGTGTTTCAGTTTTGTGTTTTGAGTTTTGAATTCATTTTGTGTTTTGTGTTTTAAGTGTCTATTTTGAGATTTTTGAAAATGTGTTCTTTTTGACATTTTGAAAAATTGTTTTGAAAACGCCCAAAATGTGTTTTGAAAATTTTGACTTGATTATATTGAAAACACCCAAAATGACAAATTTGTCGTTTTGGATTTTCTTTACAAATTTTTAATTTGTTTTCAAAAACGCGTTTTCGAAAATGGAAAAGAGATCGCGTTTTCACTGTTTTGGAAAATCGAAAACAGAAAACGACTTGAAAATGGTAAAGAGAACAGGCCCTTAGCCTTTTCAATTTGGATCCCAAGAGGTACAACTAGTCTTTATAAAGGAAACTACTGAGATCCTATTGGATTCGGTACAAAGCCCACATGCATGTATTGCTGTCGTCGTTTGTCCGTCTTACTCGACTTGATTCAACACAGTACGACACAGATGGCTATGAATCAATCTATAAATAGCTGCCTTTCTGTTGAAAAATTATATCGTTTTCAACGCAAAAATTCCTACTTTGAATCTTCGCTCTCTAAATTCTGATATTATTTTGAGTATGAAGATACCATATTGAGTTTGTTGAAACTCTTACTTATTGTTGTGTTGCTTTCGTAAGAGAAGAAATAGACAATTGTTGACCTTTTTAAGCACTATAAAAGAGATCAAATGCATCTTGAGGACACATCATGAAGTTGGTGGGCACGAATTAATTTGTAATCCTTTTTTATCCTATTGATCATCCATTTCTGGTTGATCATGTTAATCGTTATTCTATTCAAATCTCGTCTCAGTAATTTGAAAGAGTAAGTATTTTCAAATTGTTTGAAAGAGAAATCGATACTCAAGAAACAACAATCTTAAAACGAATTTATATTTCTACTCATTATCGATTATCTTATGATTCTATATTAGAAATGACAGAATTCAGTATACCACCACTAGAGAAAAACTCGAAAAACTTAATAGGTCAGGTTTTAATTGTTGACAATAGAAATTGATTTTTTATCCGACAACATCAAATTTTGCGAATTTCTCAAGGAATATGCTCTTTCGTACAAAGAGGATGAAAGTGACATAAAGAAATTGGATATGGTTGATATATGGACGCATTTAGATTCTTATAAAATACGACCTGAATGGGTTGGACAACTTATTATATAATGTGTACTATTATGTATAAAAAAATTGTGGGACTCTTTGAACACCGAGTATAAAAATGAATATGCCACCATGAAGAATTATGACAAGCAATAAGTGACAAAATGCTCAGACATATATCATAGAACATGGCAACCTTTCTGATAAAGTGCAAAACATGAATATTTTTGCGGTCGTTTCTAAATGCAACTTAGGAGAAAATATAAAGGAAATGCTGGTTTGATATTGAAGCTACTCGTTACACATGTGCAAACTACTGGAAATTTTCTACCTACAAGGCGATGAATCATGATAAACAACTCTATATCCAAAACTCTTCGTCTTCCAAAGTTGAAGGACATGGAAAGATCATGCTGAAAATAACAAGTCTTAAGGAGCTTAGATTGAATAAAGTTCTTCATGTGCCCGAGATTCATAAGAATTTGTTATCTAGTTCTCTTTTAAAAAGAATGAGTTTAAATTAATCTTTGTATCAGAAAAAATTGCATTGAATAAAAATGAAATATTTGTAGGAAAGTGCTACCTAAATGAGGGGCTCTATAAAGTGAATGTAATGACCGGTTATGAATAAAATTATATTTTGTACTTACTTGTTTGAGTCATTTAACATTTTGCATGAGCGATTAGGACATGTTAGTTTTAATATTTTGCGTAGATTAATCCAATTAGATTTATCATAAAAATACGATATTGATCCTAATCATAATTCATAAATGTAAAATATGTGTGAAAGCCAAAAAGACTCAAATTATCATTTCGTTTTGTTGAAAGAAGTACCGATCTCCTAGCTTTAATTCATATCAATATATGTAATTTAATATTTGTTCGAACTAGAGGAGGTAAAAAATTACTTTATCACTTTTATCGATTATTGTACAATATTTATTTACTCAAAAGTAAAGATGAGGCAATTAGAGTGTTTAAACACTATAAATTAGAATTTGAGAATCAACTTAATAAAAGATTAAAGTAATAAAAAGTGATAAAGTGATGAATATGATTCTCCATTATAAAATTTTTGTTCAGAACAAGGAATTATTCATCAAATAATTGCACATTATTTCCTTCAATCTAATGGAATTGTTGAACGCGAGAATCGCACATTGAATGAGATGATGAACACTATGTTGATGAGTTCGAGATTACTACTTAACTTATGGTGGAAAGCTTTACTCTTTGTTCTCAATAAATTGCGACATAAAAAATGTACAAGATACATTATGAAAAGGTCACAAGTCTAATTATAAATATTTAAAGGTGTGTGGATATTTGGCTAAGGTAGCAGTTCCTAAACCTAGGTTAAGATATGACATAAAACATTGATTGTGCATTCGTTGATTATGCCTACCATATTAGTGCGTATAAATTTATTGTACATAAGTCTGAATTTTCAATATGCATGTTAATACGATTATTGAATCATGGGATGTTACATTTTGAAAATTGTTTTCCCTATAATATGCAAAGCGAATCAAATTCACCAAAGATACCTCGTGATAATGAAGATATTATGGATTAACAATCTATAAATGATAATGAACTTGGACATAATAAAAGGCCTAGAACATCAACAACCTCTTTTGTTTTCCCTATAATATGCAAAGCGAATTAAAATCACTAAAGATACCTCGTGATAATGAAGATATTGTGGATTAACAATCTATAAATGATAATGAACTTGGAGATAATAAAAGTCCTAGAACAACAACAACAACCTCTTTTAATTTTCGAATGCATTCATTAGAAAATGAACCTCAAAGTTATAAAGAGGTCATGCAATCAAGCGAAGCTTCATATTGAAAAGAAGTCGTTCACGATTAAATTTAATCCATATTAAAAAATCATACATGGAAATTAGTGGACCTTCCACTTGGTAGTAAGCCAATAAGATGTAAATGGATATTCAAAAGGAAAATGAAGGATGATAAAATAATTTTAAAATAGAAAACAAATCTTGTCGCTAAATGTCTTCATTTTTTGGATACATGAAAAATTTGACACAATATTAATGTCAAATGGTTTGAAATTCACGTCTATGACAAAACATGTATATTATTAGAGTTTGGGTGTGACTTGGAATTATATTGGCAGTTCTATTAGAAGTTGATAGTATGCTTTGAAAAAGTCAAAGACAGACAAGGAAAAGAAATCGCGTGAAGATCGCTCGCTGACCATGCAGATGATGCTCGAGGGGAAATTTCAGAAAATTGGTCCCTTGTTGGATGTGCACCCGACCTCAAGCAGCCTTCTGACTGCTCGCTTCCCGTTCAAGCGATAGTGTTATTCGGATGAAATTTGTTTAAAATTTTGACACTTTTATTTTACCTCAAACACTCCATTATTTGTTTTTCCTATTATATTATGATTCCACCTCATATTAGACAATTCTTTGTATTGTATGTAGGAGTAATTACATCTCTTGGAAAATCATCCTACACACTTTGTAATCCACCATATTTGTTATGGTGAATTCTTCTCCTCTACTCGTGGTTTTTTCCCAAGTTGGGTTTCTACGTAAATATTGTGTTCTTGTTCTTATATTTTCATATTGTTAATTATTGTTTATTCCTAATAAATAGATATAAGATCAAACTGATATTCGGTTTTTTCTAACATATGTCAATATCACTTAAAATAGAAATATTATGATATGTTTATACGTGTATGACATGCTAATTATGAATAATAATAATGATATCATAATTCAAACTACAAAGAGGATGTTAATGAGTAAGTTTGAAATGAAGAAGTAACGTGTCACTGATATCATATTACGAATTAAAATATCTAGGACATGCGTTAATTTCATATTATCTCAATCACACTATATTAAGAAGATTTTTGATAAGTTCAAGAATGACATCATTCCTATTAAAACATTAATTGATGCTAGTATGCATCTTGTTTCAAACATCGATGAATATATGCCCCTGTTTGATGACCATTATTTGAGAAAAATAATATTTTGAATGGTGATTTTTAGGAGAATGTGTGGTTAAAAAATATGGTAAAATTTTAAGTTTTCGTACAAAATATTTTATTGTATGAGTGTATGGTTGAAAATTAGTATGTAGAAAAAAGAGTTTTCAAATAATGGTTGTCAAAATGGGCTAAATTTCAGTTAGATTATTGGAAATTAATGTATGTCATGAATTGTACACGACTTGACATTAATTGCTTATAGTAGGCTAAGTCGGTATACGAGTAACCCAAGCACATATTAAATGACAACTATTAAAGTTTTAGGGTCTTTAAAACATACCAAAAACTTTGTATTACACTATTAGAGATATTCAGTATCATGATGTGACTTGGATATCCGATATTAAAGTCTCCAAGTCTACAAATGGATGTCTTTACACTGGAGGTGCAACAATATCGTGAAAATCTTCAAAATAAACATGTATAGCTAGATGAATAATGAAATCTGAATACATTGTGTTTGATAAAGTAGAAGTAGAAGTTGAATGACTATTAAACTCTCTGGAAGATATTCCGTGCTGGATAAATATGTGTCCGCTGTATATGTCAATTGTGAAAGTCAATCAACAATTTGGAAGGGAGCAAAATGCTATATATAATGGAAAATCTCGATATATACATCGTAGACATATTACTATTAGACTATTATCTCTATTGGTATTATCCTTATAGATTATGTGAAATTAAAAAAATAATATTACAAATTCACTAAAGGTTTGATAAGAGAACAAGCCGAAATTTTATCGAGGGGAATGTCGTTAAAATCTATAAAATAAACAAGAACTTACATGTTGGTAACCCAACCTAGTTGACTGGATATCCCAATATCTAGATGGGACAATCGAACTGTAAAGAACTTAGCATGCACTATGAAGATTTTGTCACTCCTATTGGCCATTTCTATGATGAAAAAAAATCAATATTCACAGGATATTATTACTCATTTCTTGTTTGATCCCGTTGATCGTTATACTGTTTTCTTTAGTGCTGTAGCAAATCTTAGGGCATGTTCTCTTTACCATTTTCAAGCCGTTTTATGTTTTCGATTTTTCAAAATAGCGAAAACGCGTTCTTTTTCCCATTTTCGAAAACGCGTTTTTAAAAACAAGTTAAAAATTTGTAAAGTAAATCCAAAACGACAAATTTGTCGTTTTGGGTGTTTTCAGTTATAATCAAGTCAAAATTTTCAAAACGCGTTTTGGGCGTTTTCAAAACAATTTTTCAAAATGCCAAAAAGAACACATTTTCAAAAATCTCAAAATGGAC
>CAIGRP010029217.1:0-88351 GCA_903798385.1 Fraxinus cuspidata | reverse complement strand
GCTGTGCGGAGGATTTTATTTTTTTCACACATTTCGCATAGTGCGGAGTTTTTATTTTTATTATTTTGTTTTCACACTCCGTAGTGTGCAGAGTTTTTTTATTTATTTTTTCTTTCAACGCTTCGCATGAAATTTTTTTTTTTTTTAATTTCGCACACTGCGGAGCATTCACTCCGTAAAGTGCGGAGTAGTAACTCCGATTTTTTTTTCATTTGTGTTTTTTTTTTTGCTGCAATAAAAAAAAATATTTTTAAAGCTAATTCATATCCTTTTCATAGACAAGCTCATTGCTATAGAAAATAACTTAATAGATTTGCCATTTACCGACCAATCACTATCATACGAAATTAGTTGCAATTAGCAATGTTGGAAAATAGCAATTGTAACATCCATCGGAACATGTATTCGAAACATTCATCACAACAGTATTTTAAGTTATGAAAGTGTTGAGGCTCAAATCAACTAACAGAAATTGAAGAAAGTTATTAGTGCATATAATCCTGTTCATATGAGCTAGGTCTGTAACAAATAATTATTCAATCCGACTCAAGGCTTGCAGTGGATTGCATTACAAGAGTGAAGTCTTGCCCGTGGAGATCAATTTGTTTTTTATCACCAAAGGTTCTCGTGAGGCTAAATCTTGGGAAATTGAAGTTGATATTTTATTTTTGGAAATAAGTAGAAATAGAAGAGTTGAGATAGGGAAAATGAAGACTCGTGGGAAGGAGGAGAAATCGAGAAACTAGATCTTTGTGAAATAACTCAATAAGTGAGATGCTATTCTTACAAAAATTGATCTCTTTCCAACAGAACACTTGACATGGCATCAGTTGGAGGTCTTTGCATCCAACATTCTATCATATTTTAGATTTTAATAGAGTCAGAATGATCAAATAAAAAATAAAAAAAAAACAGTAAATTTCAGCGATCACTTCAAAATAAAATAAAACCTGCCGACCAACGTAAAGCTCGTCAATAAGCGACTAATAACTTCTTTCACACTCCCTTCAAGTGGGGAAAGCAAAATTCCTTGCATATTGGGAATTGGGGTCGAGATGGAGAACATGTAACTTTCTCGATTCTTATTTTTTACTTTGTTTTATATTTTAAATTAAATTGTATTAAATAAATATTACTAAAAACAAGTAAATAAGAAAATGGGGAGGATAATTGAAATAATTTAACGCTAAATATATTCACACCACATTTTCTAATAACTGTGACACATTTTAATTGCAAATCTTTGCTCATTAATACTTTTATGTCCTCAATTTTTACATCGCATTCTTATTTTCAAATTACACAGATTGAGAGACGATTTCTATCAAAAAATTTGTTAAGATAGAGAAGACTTATTTGCCTATCTTTTTTTAAATAAGCAAAATATATATATGAAAAATTAAGAATAAATATTTGTCCCTCGTATTAAAGCACTTATTAGTGTTTTTATTGGACAAAACATGATTAATGACAACATTCTTTAGTTAATGAAATGTTGAAGATAAAAATATGTTAAAAAAATAAAAATAAAATTAAGTATACAAGTGTACCATTGAACAAAAGTTTAAGAACATTCAATGTAGTTAAAATGTGGTGTAATTATAAAATAATAATGTGTAAACGTAACCACCTATATTTTAAGTTCCTTAAACCAATTGACCTCGTCCCGTTGTTAGGGCTAAGAAAAAATCATTTCAAACCATGAAAATCCATTGATCCAACCCAACCGGATCGGCTTGGGGATTTTTGTAATAAATTGGGTTGAGTTCGGATTTGATAGTCAAATTTCACTACGGGTTACCTATTACAAAACAAACTTATCCAATATAGCCTAACTCGACTCAGTTATTGAAAAAATATAATTTTTTTTACGAAACCCAATGAATCTCTAAAACCGATTCAAAAGTTTAGTCATCCGTGTTCTTGCATCTCGCACCCACCTTCGACCAACCCACAACTACTTCCTCATCCTCGTTTTCTACAAATACATGGAGGACTACCTTCGCTTCGAGCTCCTTTATGTCAAAACCTAAAAATCACCGCTATCGTCCAATGGGTCGGTGACCCTCCACAAATCTTTACTTTTCTCAGTATTTGTTAATATATGCTACGAATGGGCTACATCGAGAAAATTTGAGATGACGTTATTTGGAGTCAATTCTACAATTGGATACCTTCTGATACAAACGATCATGTTTTTAATGCCAAAGTGTTTATTATTTATGGTGGTGGTGAGACTTGCAATTGGGTATTTGAGTTTTAAGGGGCGACAATAAGAATGTAGTGACAGTGGAGGAGAACACATGTGAATGTTTTAGAATATTTGAAAGTCAACCAACCCAACACAAAATCTACCAAGCATGGCCGATTTGGATTGTGTTGGGTTTTATTCTTGACATGTTAGTTTGATTCGATTTTCATAAAGCCACATGTTAAGTTGGGTTCGGGTTGGGCTCCAAATCAACCTCCAAACCCAACTTAACTCACATTCAAACCCCGTCGACGTTTTAGGACTCCTTAACTTTGCCGTCAACCAAGCGTTTAAGTTCAAATTTTTTAATTCAATCCCTTTTTGATGCTCCCGCTAGACACGTTATCTGTTGAGCTTCTCCCGACTCCAAGATCGACTAACCTATATGTAAGTTGTTTATATAGAATATTTCCCTTCTTCAGCTTTCAAAGTTCCTATTTGAATAATCGTTACTACCTCCAAAATTTGCATCGGCGACCGCTGTTACCTGTTGCCATCGCTACCTTCAAGTAACATGATTCCTATTTCCAACGGTTCTGCCCACTAAGGCACTAACCCACTTTCTTTATGCCGGCCCATTTTAGTTTGTTATTAAAAAAGGTTCAGGGCTTGGCTGTCCATCTAAGTTCACTTTGGATCAGCCCATGTTGTGTCTTTAATAGACCAAAACTTTCATTATTGAATCCCAAATCCTGGGCCCGCTACAAGTCGTTATCTTTCGATACCTACTCTTTCCCGTCCAGTTGAGACGTCGTTCTCTTCTCTCATACCATTTCCCCTGATACCCTCAACACACACTGCGAGAGTGAGGAGAATCTAGGGGTTTTCAATCGAGAGAGAGAGAGAGAGAGAGAGAGAGAGCGAAGCTTGTTAGTTTGATTCCACATAGATAGATACATATATATACACAGTAAAATATAGATGAGTATATGGAACTATGTGGTGACGGCTCACAAGCCAACGAACGTCACGCATTCGTGCGTTGGCTATTTCACCGGTCCGCAAGAGTGCAATCTCATCATTGCGTAAGCCCTTTCGCTCTCTGCACTGTAACTCAGTGCAACCTTTCTTTCAATTATTCTCTTTATCTGCATTTATTTATTTGCTGTTATCAGATTTTGCTTATTTTTTTTTTCAAAATTTTCTCGAATTTTGTTAACTTTAGTTTGCCTATCCTACTGAGCCGTTTAAAAATCAAGCAATTAGAATTTATTGGCAATAAATATATTTCAGGAAGTAAATTAGGAATTTGTATATGTATATATTTTGGTAAATGTTTTAGGAAAAGTAATTTTAAGACTTAGTGAGATTGTTTATGCGACAAAGATTGTGATACTGATATCTGAATGCAACGTTCAAGCTTCCTGTGATTGTTTTTCTGCACGAATTTATAATTTTCAGGGTTTCTTTTTTTGAAACTCATCATAATTCTATTTGTTTGCAGGAAATGCACCCGACTAGAGATTCATTTAGTCGCCAATCAAGGTTTGCAGGTGCAACAATTTTTCTGTCAAGTTGCACAAGTCATTTTCCATTTTTTTTCTTTTCTATAAAATACTCTTCCTTATCGCATCATTAAGCTTTTTGGAACTTGTAAGTGCAATGCAAATTCTAACTTTGCAGGCTATGTTGGATGTGCCAATATATGGAAGAATTGCTACACTTCAGCTTTTCCGTCCACATGTGAGTACTCAACTGAAATATGTAACTTTTGTATTACTATCTGTTTGATTTGAGAAGTTATTTAGTCACATTTTTGTCATGTCTTCATCAATAAAGTCATTGACAAAGATTCTTACTTTGGAACTGGGCAGGGAGAAACACAAGATCTTCTTTTTGTTGCAACAGAAAGATATAAATTCTGTGTTTTGCAATGGGATGCTGAGGCAGCTGAGGTTATTACAAGGTCAGAAACCTGTGCTTCATTTGGTAACTGAATAATTATCTTTTTGGTCCCATTAATGGTTTGTTGATGTTTTATGCGTTTAGAAAGAGATGCATGTCTTGTCTGTGCAAAGTGGTTAAATTAGAGAGACAAATAGTTGGTTTCACAATCATAATTGATCATGCCTCTGTTTATTATATAGAGGACCAATCTTTGCTCAAGTAATATGTGAGGAATTTACTTCTGACAGTAAAAGCTAGAAGCAAGATATGTTACTTCGAGCACCAGTCATTTTTGATAGGATATCTGTTTATTATCCAAATATTATTGATCTACAATTATAAATTACTTCCATGATATACACATCACATTAGAATATCATATTGTTGATGTTGCTGTAGGTATTGATTTTATTATCATCACTCTCTTCGTTAAGCTGAAGAATTCATTTGCTTTATGTTTTGGTGTGTTCTGATATATATAGAGCAATGGGAGATGTTTCGGATCGAATAGGGCGCCCGACGGACAATGGGCAGGTAGTTTTATAATTCTCTGAAATTTTTCAGTTTGGGCGTGCAGGAATGTTAATATTCAACTTTATGGTTTTATATTCATCTAGTGATATTTTCTTATTTCTGCTTTTGGTTTTCTATAGATTGGCATTATTGATCCTGATTGCAGATTGATTGGACTCCATCTCTATGATGGATTATTTAAGGTATTGGACCCTGCACCAGTTCTAATTTCACAGGATCCTTCTTTTCATTCTTCAGAGCTTTTATTTTTGGTTCTCTCATTAGTTTATTTCCAGCATATCATGAGCATCTCCACTTGTTTGCTAGGTTATTCCATTTGACAATAAAGGCCAGCTCAAGGAAGCATTTAACGTTCGGTACTTTTTCCTAGTAAATTTTATGCAATATATCAAGCTCTGGCAATGTACTTGGGGAAGTGGCTGTACATTTTCCCCTTCCCGTGATGCTTTGAAATTCCAGTGTTGGCCTTCTTTTCCTGTGAATCAACCAGTTTTGTTTACCCTCAACTAAGAGTTGTTTACCTTTAACTAAGAGGAAATAAGTGGATGAGCTTAGATTTTTAGGATTATTGTTCTATTCTCCAGTCCCCTAGATGTTATCTTCTTGTTGAAATATGCCAAGACTATTTTTAAAGTTGTAAAAGGTTGTGAATCATGGATACAGTTAAATTGTTGGTGACCCTGTTCCAGGGAAAATGGATAATGTATGAAGCGAGAAATAAAGATTGTTATACATGTAGAGGTGACCAGCAGAGGCAAGTTGGAAGAAGCATCAAGTTGCTTCTGGGTTTTTTTGGGGGGTAAAATACTCAATTCTGCTGGGAACTGTACGGAGTAAGATGTTATTTTGTCCATCAAAACACCAATTACTGTATCATGAGAGCTCGTAGTTTATGTAGTCAGTAAACGAGATTTTCTAAGAACTGTATGGCATAGAGTGAATGATTCTAATGCACATAGTAAGAAGATGCCCTCTAGGTATACACTTTAAAATGCTCTACATATCTTTGGGGGTTCTTGCAAGGCGTTAGCTTCATAATTGGATTTTGCAGATGTGGATATTGCATTATAGATGCGTACTTATGATTACTCTCACTGATAGTCATTTGTTGAGGACTATATTCCATAAAAACCTCTTTTGCAAAAAGTAATATTAAAAAAAAATAATTGTGATACGATGATTTGGAGTAAACTTTTGCTTTTTGTGTTGGTAGTGGTACTCTTACTAGTTTTCTTTTCTTGTATGTTGGCTTCGAATCTTAATTCCTTCATGGATGATTCCTAACTGCTGATTGAAAACTTCGCATCTGTGTGCAGTATTAATTTTCTGGCAATGGAAACATGATGTTGATCGCTTGTAGCTGTCTCGAGTTTTTAATAAAAAACTTTTAATCTGAAACTAGCACTTCTATGGTGCAGGTTTTATATTTAGTTATGTTGTCTACTTGAAAAGCCTTCTGTAGTATTTGCTCTTGACTTTTGCTATGGTGGGGGCTTCTTCAGGCTTGAGGAGCTTCAAGTTTTGGATATCAAATTTCTACATGGTTGTCCGAAGCCTACAATTGTTGTACTTTACCAGGTTCTGATTCAGTTATATGAACAATTTTTATTATTAAAATTTCGAGATATAAGTTATGTTTTCTTTCCATAAGCACATAGGGAATCAATCTTTGTTGCCTTAAAACCATTGACTATTTGCTTTTTATATATTTATAAATTCTTTGAAACCTTTTCTTGATTTCACTTTTGAGTGTGCATCCAATATAAAAAAATATAATTTATACTTGCGTGTATTAGGTTGGGATTGTTTCTCGATCCCTTTAGGGCACTTGCCAACTTGTCATTTCAACCTTATGATTGGCAGGATAACAGGGATGCCCGTCATGTCAAAACATATGAGGTAGCTTTGAAGGATAAAGATTTTATTGAGGGTCCATGGTCTCAGAACAATCTTGATAATGGGGCAGAGTTGCTAATACCAGTACCTCCTCCACTTTGCGGTGTCTTAATAATTGGAGAAGAAACCATTGTGTATTGTAGTGCCTCGGCTTTTAAAGCAATCCCAATCAGACCTGTAGGTCACATGTCTGCTGCTAACTCTGTATTTTCCTATTATTTGGTCTTCATATTCCTGACTGTGGTTCATGATCCTCTCTTTAAAGTCTATCACAAAAGCTTATGGGAGGATTGATGACGATGGTTCTCGCTACCTACTAGGGGACCATAGTGGTCTTCTTCACCTACTTGTTATAACCCATGAAAAAGAGAAGTGAGTTTGAATTCTGCTGATCCATTTCGTTATTAGAAGTAGCTTAATTTTGTTTCTTGGGAGAGTTGAAATTCTTTAAAATGTATCTGTATGCATGTACTACTTAATTTGCCTAATGCATTTTTCTTCTACATTCTTCTAGAGTAACGGGACTCAAGATCGAGCTTTTAGGGGAAACATCTATTGCGTCAACTATTTCATATCTTGATAGTGGCATTGTTTATGTTGGCTCAAGCTATGGGGATTCACAGGTTTGTATGAGATATCCCACGTCTGTCTTCCTGCTGTGACGTGTTACTTTGCATATAAGATAGTATATTGTCAATGTGAAAGCTACACGAAATGTGAATTTGATTCAATATTTGCAAACTATTGAGATGTAGGATGCAAACGAACTATTATTATGTAATGAGTTTAGTATGTCTGAGTGTACGTATCTCCTTCTGAGTTACATTCTTTTTACTTTATCCAATTTATGATAGATATATGATTATATGGCTTGTGATCAAATAATTAACTCAATGACAGGTTTGGTTTTTCCCAATTTGTCGGCCAATTTGTCTTGTGCTTTCTTATGGTTTGCTTTGACATATTAACCTAAAATACCATTTTCCATTTCAGTTGTGTACTTGTGGACCTAGTATTGTCTAAAGCTATGTATTCTTCTTCACATAAAAAAACTTTTGCTTTAATGGTAAAGTATTTATCATATATTACCTTCTAATTAGATTTCATAATATTTCTGAGCAAATATTTTTCTTTCAATTCCATGTTGATTTATTGCTTGCAAATGACAGTGGAGAAGAAGGTCAACTATTGAATTAACAATTCATTTGTCAATGCAGTTTTGCAATGGCTTGCATGCTTGTTTTACTGCTGTCCTTTAACTGTAAATCATTTTATCGTATCTCATGTGATGATTCTCTCATGCTGTAGAAAATGTTTTACCGTTTTACTTGCTATCTTCAGTGAAAAGAAAACTGTAATCTGAAATACTTCTTGCATTAATTCACGTGTTTAAATGAGAGCTTATTTGTTCTATTGTCAAATATAACATTTCACATCGTGCTCAAAATGAAAACCAGAAAGCCTCTGAAGTTCATATTTTCCTGTATAAACTATTACCCATACCCATACCCACTGTTGTCCTTTTACTGAAAACGTCTCTCATGTTATTCTCATGTTCGTTGTGTTTGTGTACTTCTACTGCAAAACTTCTCCCCTTATAATTTCTGGTCAATGATACTCAAACTCCTGTCCCATTATTGCTTCAGATTCATTATAACGGAATCATTTGTCTTTTGATTAATAGACTCTAAAGTGTACATATTTGTTCTCTAATATTCCAGCTTATAAGGATTAATCTTCAGCTCGATGAAAAAGGTTCTTATGTAGAAGTTATGGAAATGTATGTCAATTTGGGCCCCATTGTTGACTTCTGTGTGGTTGACTTAGAGAGGCAGGGTCAAGGTCAGGTTGTAACCTGCTCGGGAGCATATAAAGATGGTTCTCTTCGCATTGTTCGAAATGGAATTGGTATTAATGAACAGGTCTGGTACTGGTGATATAGCTAGATAGATTTCATCTTTCTGTAATTCCTTTAACAATCTATCTTCTTGGCATAATTTTCCATAGGCATCTGTAGAACTTCAAGGAATCAAAGGTATGTGGTCATTAAGATCAGCTACTGATGATCAATATGACACCTTCTTGGTTGTAAGCTTTATCAGCGAGACGCGTATTTTGGCCATGAATCTTGAGGATGAGTTGGAGGAAACTGAGATAGAAGGATTTTGTTCACAAGTCCAGACTTTGTTTTGCCATGATGCTATATATGATCAACTTGTCCAGGTATGACTGTGTTGGTGAACTGTCTGAAATTATGGTTTATGCCATGGTGTCATGATTCCTAATAAGGGGAATCACTGTACCCATAATTAGCTTCATCAATCTGTTTGTCTTTAGTAGTTAGCTGTTGAAAACTTTATTTTGTGTAAAACTATAATCACGGTTCTTGCAACGGACTGCAGGGTCTTTAATTCGATTGACTGTGTAGAGTAGTTTACCTAGTTTAGTATCGCTCTGTATCTAATCTTTTTAATGGCTTTGTACTTTTTATGGAAAAACTTATATATTGTACTGTAGTGGTAATGCTTGTGTTGAGTCATGGTGCTTGACTGAAGCAACCACTGTTGGAAGGTTATGACTCAATTCCTGCCAAGCCTTCTTTCTCTGCCACACCCATATCTTTTGTATCTGGACAAGGCGTGGCAAGAATCCGACATTTGCAGATTTCTGACTCAAGTTATGATTATGTAATGAGTAATAAACTTTATGAACTCGGAGAACCAGGCAAACTAGTTATTACAAACAGCAAAGGAATTATGGGACGCATCTGTAGAAACATACTCTAATATGGGGAATTTAGCACAGGTCTCTGGGATTAGGACCAATGTTTGTTTTACCAAACAAGGGAATGGCAGTGTGACTACATGTTGCAACGCTAAAATGGGTAAAACACTTTTAAAGGGTTACTGGAATCAATTAGATATCCTTATTGAGTGTGAATGCGAGTGTGCTGGAGATAGTTCTCGCGATAGAAATTGGAGAGAAGAAAGCGTCTTCGAATTCTTGGCATGTTTGCGCAAGGAATTGGATGAAGTGAGGGGGAGAACGTGTCTTATAATTTGCCTTACTGTTAATCCAGTAGGGGAAACTTTGGATTTACTAAATCCCTCTAAACCCTATTTAATATAATTGCATAGCCACGAGCTCCTACAGTGAAGACCAAAAGAAAGCCAGATAAGATATTCTGTCAATTTGATTTTTAAAATAAAAAAGGCCATTAAAATCCCGACCTTGTTTGCTAATCTAGAATTAATGTCTGCATAGCACGCCCCCACCCCCCAAAAAAAAAACATACCAAGAAAAGGAAAAGATAAAAATGAAGCATGATAAACTAGTATGAAAGCTTGTGTTTTTGACCTTGAGGTCTTATTAAGTGATAGGAGTAACTAGACTTCTGAAATCTATACACCTCAAAACCACATCAGACATATATTGTAGTTTTCATAAAGAGTGAGTTGTATATGTCAGTCTTGCATTTGCTATCCTTTTAGTTTTTATGTTCCAAAAGATCAGCACTGCAGCTGATAACTGCTATCGTATCCCCTTGGCAGGTTACTTCAAACTCGGTTAGATTGGTCAGTTCTACCTCCAGAGAGTTGCGTCATGAATGGGTTGCTCCAGCAGGGTATTCGATCAATGTAGCTACGGCTAATGCTACACAGGTTGATTTTCAACTCCTGTTATCATTTTACCTTATTACTTAGTCTGATCAATTCCAAAGGGTTTGTTTAATGAGAAAGTATAATTAAGAGCTGCCATCTTTTTGCATGTAATGAATTTGCAGCTTTTTATCCAGCCGAAGACTCAAATATTTGTTCCTGCTGTTTTTTTTTTTTTGCTTATTCTAATCACCTGCAACACAATTTATTTGAATGTTCTGTAGAAATCAAGTACCAGGATTTCCTCAATTTATTCTGATTGATAGTCACTACGAAATCCTATTGTTTAGTTTCAGCTAAAAAAAAAAAAATGTTTCTGCAGAATTGCGTGTTAGAGTAGGTAAGTGATGCTGCTTGCCATATCTTTTTAATTATCTATAACCATGTAAAACCTTTGCTAATCTCTTGTTCCACCAACTAACACATAATTAAGAAGTTATGATAATTCCCTGGAGATAAGTCATCGACTTTTGGTGCTTCACAATTGATCTTCTGTGAGGTACTCCTGACTGACAGAAGGATCGAAAGTTTGAAATTTGTCTCATAGATGACAAAGAACTAAGTCTACATTGTTTAATTTGTTTATACAATGGACATGCCTCCTTAGTGCAGTTCGAACTTCTTTAAAGCTTGTTCGGCGCAGATTTTTTGAGTGAAAAATGATTTTTTTGGGGTTGGGTCAGGGGGGTCTCTTAACGCCTTCTTTTTTCTTCTCATCTGAGTTATTTCACAAGGACTCACAGGGTAAGGAAGAAGGGTGAATGTGTGGTTGAAATGTTAAAAAGAAGGCATAATTAAGAGCTGCCATCTTTTTGCATGTAATGAATCTGCAGCTTTTGTTTTATTACCATTTATTCAATTCAGGTCACCGTCCAGCCAAAAGACTCAAATATGTGTTCCTGCTCTTTTTTTGTTCTAATCTCCTGCAACACAAACCATGTGAATGTTCTGTAGAGATCAAGTACCAGGATTTCCTCAATTTATTCTGATTGACAATCACTATGAAATCCTATTGTGTAGTTTCAGCTAAAAAAAATGTTCCTGCAGAATTGCGCGTTAGTGTAGGTATGTGATGCTGCTTGCTATATCTCTCTAACTATCTATAACAATGTAAAACCTTTGCTAATCTCTTGTTCCACCAAGTAACTAATACATAATTAAGTAGTTATGATAATTCCCTGGAGATATGTCATCAACTTTTGGCTTCACAATTGATCTTCTTTGAGGTACTCCTGACAGAAGGATCGAAAGTTTGAAATTTGCCTCATAGATGACAAAAACTAAGTCTACATGCAATCAATCAATCACCATGAACAGAATATTTCTCTCTGTTTTGTTTAATTGTTTATACAATGGACATGCCTCCTTAGTGCAGTACAAATTCCTTTAAAGCTTGTTTGGCAGAAAAATGATTTTTTAGAAAAATCTGTGCCAGAGTGCCTTTAAGGATTACCAATCTTTTTAGCATAAAATATTGATTGTTGCTTATCTCGTAGCCGAATTTTACTGTCTAAAACTTGAGTTGTGCATGAATCTCATTCTGATTGCCAAATTACCTGTGGACTTTTTTTATTGATAACTTTTTGAAACGTGCTTCAATCCAGCGTGCTGTCTTTGAGATGATGTTGAAGATTGTGTTGCAAATTTTGTTAATTAGATGGTGTTTATTACCTGAAGTTTCAAGTGTGTAAATTTTCCTATAAGATGATGTCTAGAGTTACCATCAATTGAAATAGCACAGGCATATGTTTTACATGTCAATGCTGTGAAACTCTGTGGGACTTCTGATTGTTTGTTCCCTTATTTTTGAGAGCCTGAACTTTTCATCATTCACGCTGCCATTTAATCCCCCTTTCTTGTGCTGTCTACCTGTATGATTTTCATACTGATTTACCCTGTTCAATGTATTAATTATTTTGTGTATCTCTGCTTTGACAGGTTTTACTAGCTACTGGGGGTGGCTATTTAGTTTATCTAGAAATTGGTGATGGAGTGCTGACAGAAGTAAAACATGCCCAGTTGGAGTATGACATCTCATGCCTAGACATAAATTCAATTGGTAATAATCCAAACTACAGTCAACTTGCAGCAGTTGGAATGTGGACAGATATTAGTGTCAGGATATTTTCTCTCCCTGACTTGAATCTGATCACGAAGGAACATTTGGGAGGGGAGATAATTCCTCGTTCTGTACTTTTGTGTTCCTTTGATGGGGTATGTTCTGTTCATGATCTTGTTGGTCTTGTAATGATGTATACCTTGTTATGATTTCTATCTGTATAGGTTAATATTATTTGGAAGTTTAGGCTCTTTGGAATTAATTCACACAGTCTGAAACCAGTGAATTAACTCTTTTGGCTTTTTCTTTTTTTGGTGTTTCACTGTTTCAGTCTCTCCTCCTTCTGAAAGTACCCAACTTTGTTTGGCTGCAGGGAGCACAAAATTTTGAGATTAAGAACTTTATAGTATCTGTGCATTAAACTCATTTGTTTACACGTTGATAACTTGGCTAAATGGATTTTTAACAGTTTGTAGACAGAATCATTTTCAGAAATTGTTCTTGAAAATGTTTTGTGCTTGTCTGCTGAAAGCACCATCAAACTCAACTTGAGATCATTATGATAGCAAGTTGTAATAAATTCCCTCTGCAGAATTATTTAGTGCCTTTTATCATCCTAAAGTTCTCTGTCAAACTCTCAGCTCTCAAATCATGAGTGCTTTTGTATAATGATAGAATTATGATAATTCAGTGTTGCCCTCCAAGAAAAATGAGGTTAAGTTGACCTAATAGTTTTCAATTGAGTGTCAGCTGCATAAACTATAAGGTTAAAGTATTTATCATGATGGATAATTTATTCACATGGGCTGCGTTAGTTCCTTTGAAATCATGATAATAGTGGACTAGAATGCGTTGCTCTGCTGTGTTTGATTTTAGAAGTAGACGGCGAGCTAAAAATAACAGTGTTTGCTAGCGCCAAGTTTCTTGCACCATTTAATGACATGCACTCGTTCTTTTTTAATTTCAGGTATCTTACTTGCTATGTGCACTTGGAGATGGTCATCTCCTAAACTTTGTGTTGAATGTGACTACTGGTGAGTTAACGGATAGGAAAAAAGTCTCCCTTGGGACCCAGCCTATAACACTTCGTACTTTCTCGTCTAAGAATGCCACACATGTTTTTGCTGCGTCCGATAGGCCAACTGTCATCTACAGTAGTAACAAAAAGTTATTTTACAGCAATGTAAATCTAAAAGAAGTTAGTCACATGTGCCCGTTCAACTCGGCTGCTTTTCCAGACAGGTAATTCTGTCATGGTTCTGTAACTTATCTGGGTAGTTCTGTATTCATGTCTCGAAATCATTTCCTGAAGTCGCATAATTTCATATATGAACTTCGTAGATGCACATTCAAGATAGGCTGCCAAAGTCCTCATTGCAGGTTTTCATTTTTTGGGGGCTTTAAAAGAAACTTTGCTGGTTTTCGTATTTTGCGAATGAAAATCTCTCTAGTAGTCTCGACCCTCCTTTCAGGAAGGGGAAAAAACTTTGCTCGCAAAATTTATAGAATTAGGATGTAAAATGTTGGCCCGTTTAGCATCAAATATTATTTTAGCCCTTGTTTGAGCCCCATTTTTTTCCATCAAAATACATTCTTGAACAGTGATTTGATCCTATTACAACCCTACATTATTCAATAAAATAATATTACACACCCTAAATTTTTACATATTTTTTAAGCACATTCTCCATCGTAACACTATTGCTAAATGATTTTTTTTGTAAATAATGGGGCTCAAACAAACCCTTAATGAACATCCTGCTTAAGCTACATGTAATTAGAAGAACATTTTATGAAGGGCCAGGGTTTTCTTGTCGTAAATAGGTGAATTGTTATCTGCTTGTCTAGATTAATCAATTTTGCAATGTTGAAGTTGGGTCTTTTATTGTTATAAGATATGAACTGTTTGAATTCCAAATGATCTTTAGTTTAGTGATTCTCAAGTTTTTAGCCCTTTCTAAGATCATTTTGCAATGATGTGTTCCAATGTTAGACAGAGTTGTATGCAGTATTTTGAACCTGGACATGTCCCCAATTGCTGTGGCTTGTATCCATCCAGCCACGAGCTTCTGATTTGCATGCAACTACTGCAAACCTTCTATACAACTTTCAAAATAAAATCGAACTTTTCATACAGACTCTGGAGTGATATGTTTTTACGAGTCCCTCGGGTGCTCCTATTGTAACTATTTGCTTGCCTTTTAATAGTGGATTCTTAGTACTTAATAGGATTTAAACCCAACCCAGATGAGGTTATGAGAAATATCCATGAGAAACCCTTTGTGACTGATTACAGAACTCTGTTATGAACCATTTACTCAATTTTATGTCCATTCTCTCTGTCTTGGTTGGTCCTGGCTAAAAAATGTTATTAACCCATATCATTCTCCATGGAGTGAGTATTTTTGCCATCGTTTATAGTTGAAAGCTTTAACAAGAATTTATCATTTGTCAACAGCCTTGCAATTGCAAAAGAAGGTGAGTTGACTATTGGCACCATTGATGACATTCAGAAGCTTCATATACGCTCTATCCCACTTGGGGAGCATGCACGCCGTATATGCCATCAGGAGCAGACTCGGAGCTTCGCAATCTGTAGTTTAAAGTATAGTCAGTCAAGTGCAGAAGATTATGAAATGCACTTTATCCGCCTGTTAGATGACCAAACTTTTGAGTTCATATCCACTTACCCACTTGACCAATTTGAGTGCGGTTGCTCCATTCTTAGCTGCTCCTTCTCTGATGACAGTAACGTGTACTATTGTGTTGGGACTGCATACGTAATGCCTGAGGAGAATGAGCCCACCAAGGTAAGCTATATTACATGTTCCCCAGCTGTAATTTTTGTTATAAATCACTTCAACGTGAAATTCCTCTTATCTGTTATATTTTTTGCTTTTGCTATTGTTAACTTCTGTTTATGTTGAAACAATTCCAGGGCAGGATACTGGTTTTTACAGTAGAAGATGGAAAACTTCAACTAATTGCGGAGAAAGAAACTAAGGGAGCTGTTTACTCTCTTAATGCCTTCAACGGGAAACTGCTTGCTGCTATTAATCAGAAGATTCAATTGTATAAATGGATGCTTCGTGATGATGGCTCTTGTGAATTGCAATCTGAATGTGGACATCATGGACATATTCTTGCACTTTATGTGCAAACTAGAGGAGATTTTATTATTGTGGGGGATCTGATGAAATCAATCTCTCTGTTAATTTACAAGGTAAACACGTCACATCTCCAGATGCGTGCTTCTTGATTAGCTTTTGATGCATTTATGCTATTCTTTAACCCCTTAAGTACATGTTTGGTATGCAGTATCGGGCAATATTGATAGTGTAATCAACTAGATTTCAACTTCTTTTTCTTCCTTAGTATTTTAGTATTATCAAGTCGTCCTTATCAAACACATCATATTGTTTGGCCACCTTTGTTCTCTCCAGCTGTTTGTGGACAACTATTCAATTTATTACTCTATTTTTCTCATATTCTTGGTTCGCTGTTGTCTGCAGCACGAGGAGGGTGCCATTGAGGAGCGAGCTCGTGATTACAACGCAAATTGGATGTCGGCCATCGAGATTCTAGATGATGACATTTATCTCGGTGCTGAAAATAATTTCAACCTCTTTACTGTTCGGAAAAATAGTGAAGGTGCTACAGACGAGGAACGAGGACGTCTCGAGGTGGTTGGTGAATACCACCTCGGTGAATTTGTTAATCGATTCCGACATGGTTCTCTTGTAATGCGATTAGCAGATTCTGATGTTGGCCAGATCCCAACAGTCATTTTTGGCACTGTCAACGGTGTTATCGGGGTTATTGCTTCTCTTCCTTATGACCAGTATGTTTTCATGGAGAAACTGCAAACGAATCTCAGAAAAGTGATAAAGGGTGTGGGAGGACTAGGCCATGAGCAGTGGAGGTCTTTCTACAATGAGAAGAAAACTTCTGATACAAAGAACTTTTTGGATGGCGATTTGATCGAGTTATTCCTGGATCTTGGCCGGAATCGGATGGAGGAGATTTCCAAGGCAATGTGTGTTTCAGTGGAGGAATTAATGAAGAGAGTAGAAGAGCTGACTAGGTTACATTAACTCTGCTTCATAAGCCTTCTATTTTTCCTGTCCTGGGATTTTCTGTTGTGTGGCTGAAAGCGTTTCCTTTGTATCTAATATCTATAGCATATTTTCTAATGGAATTTCCTTTTCATTTTCCTTTTCTGAAGATGTTGCTGTCTATAAGACAAATATCTTAAATTTCTGTAAACAATTTATGCTCTGTTAAGTTTTGCTTGTGTTTACCATAAATTGAATTATTTGTTTATTTTTTTCAGATTTCCGTCGAAAATGTATTTTCCCTTTTTTATTTTTTTAATTATTTTTATTAAATTATTTGTGATCACGTAACACTATGAAGAACTTACATTTATCGATTAATTAGATGGTGTCTGTCATAGGAACTATTTCTGCCAAAACATTTGAGCTTAATGATTTCAATGTCTATAATTAAAAAGTTGGGTTCATTTGCACAAAGTACATAAGTTGCGGTCTTTCAATTAAAAATTCCCTTTCATGGCTCCGTGGACTTTAAGTCGTGACAAAATGACAATCACAATAATTGCATATTCAATTATACTATCATATTCAATCAAATCTAACACCACTTCTCCAAAAGTTTACTTTTGGTGTAATTTTTATTTTATTTTAAAGGTTAGACAAAAAATTCAATTGGTTACTGAACTTATATGAAGATTTCAATCAATCTGATCACTTAACTTCAATTTATTCAAAATTAGTCATTCCACTTTTAACTTGTGTTTCATGTTAATCATTAAAATTCAATTAACTCCTATCAGTCACTGAACTTTATTTGTTTCGTATTGATCATTTAATTTCTTCTAATTCAGTCATTGAAGTTTTGATTATTGCATCCATCTCCATTTTTCAAAATTAATGCTAGATTTGATGTGTTAGATGACCTTTTAGCTTGATGCTAGGTATGATTTTTTTCTGAGTTACTGTGAGACTAATACAGTGGCCAACGTGAAATAAATTTTATCGTTGGCTGACTAATGGGAAATAAATTAAAGTTCGATGACCAATGTAAATCATATATTAAAGTTAGATGATTAATTTAGAACAAATTGAAAGTTCAGCGACAATATTGAAACCCTTCTTTAAGTTCAATTATCAATCACGCTTATTAAGCTATACTTTTTTATTTTTTTCCCCGGAAGGATATTTTCCTTTACTTTAATGTTAAGTGCATGGCTGACTAAGTAAAATACTTATTTTTAAAAACAACACTAATCTTATCATCTTAATAAATATTTCATTATCAATAAACAAGAACAAAGTCGTCTATCTAATTTATTTTGAAAATGAAAATTATGTAAGTATAAATTTAATTTATTACGTAAATATAAAAACTTAATTTTAAACTTAGTCAAATATTTTCAAAATAAGTAATTTCTGTACTTGTATATAAGGAAAATAGTCATATTATATAAATACATTTAAAATAAAAGTTCTTGTTTTATTTTGACAGAAAATAAAAGTGATGTAAATTGGAGTGAACAAAATATTTACTTAAAAATAAATATAACTTATTTATGAATTTAGTCAAATATTTAAAATCATAATTTTTTTTTTTATATACAAGGGAAAGTCACATTACATAAATAAGTTTAAAATAAAATTTATAGAATAGTAAAATTGAGCTCTCGTTACTAGTGGCTAACTAAAGGCAGGCACTTTCTCAGTCATAGTCAAATGCCATTGGGGCCCACATTATCGTTACATATTATTTATTTTTTGGCCTATGCGTTGACTACAATTAAAAAGTCTACATATGAGTTAAGTATTAAATTTCTTATGGAGAGAATATACAATTAAGTAAGTTATTTTGACAATTACATATGACAAAACTTTTTCTATTTAATAATAATTTTTTTTATCTAAATATATTTGAAAATAAAAAGTTAATTATAAATAACTATACACTTTTTTCTACTTTAAAAAGAAAAAAAAAAAAAACTTAAACTGAAGTCTTGAATTCTATGTCTTCTATTGAAGATCACTTAAATGATAAATTAAAAAAACATATCATAAATAAAATATAAATTGCAAACATAATCTCTAATATTGGACATCCCCTCACTTTTTATTTTTTACATTTTTTTCTTGTTATTTTATGTATAAACTTTATAATCTTTCGTGTATATATATATTTACATTGGCATAAAGAGAAATTTGCCATCAAATTTAAATAAAAAAATCGAAAGTTTTAAAGAAATAGAAAATCAACATATTCTCCTTTAAGCCAACACTAGACCCCCACAAATTCAGTTCCATTACAAACTGTATAGACAAAAATAGAAATTATTTAAAATTTTAATAAAAGGTAAGCGTTAAAGTAGGAAATAAATGTTTTAATTTGATTTCGTAACAAAGATAAATTCTTCTTTTCAATTAATTTAACGAGGCTATGAAAGAAAAGTGGAGAGGTTAATGTCTCAATAAAAGTAAGTTGAAGTTAAATGTGCAAGGTAGTAAAAAACTTGAATACCACTCATGCATATTAATTAATCAAGAAACACTTCCAAGTTCATTTTCTTTTTTCTTTTTCTTGAATTTTATTTATTTGTGGTATCCATCCACTTTCCTGTTGCTTTCCATCCATTTGTCCTTTTGTAGATTCAATTCCGCGTTTACACCGTAAGCGGTGACGCATTCACTTCCATTAGCAAAGTCAGTAAATTTATCATTTTTATATCCAATTCGTTAGACAAATATAATGGTGTGTAATAATTAATAAACAGAAAAATTTGCAATTTCCAAACAAATCAGTGGAATAATTGCTACCAGAATTATTGCAATAATAATATCAAGAAAGAAAGAAAGGAAAAAAAAAAGGCAGTACGTCTTGGAGATATTATCATATAGAATATATTCTGGGTATCTTCCACCTTTTCTCTTTGTTTTTTCACTCACTCATTAACACCCGTTCGTCTGCCCTAATCCAAAAGAACCTTTTTTGGACCCAAAATCTGGCATATTTTTTCCCATTTCGTGGCCAAGTTTACTTTTGGTTTGATTCTTGTACGTCTTTTCAGCTTTACTCGGTAATTCCACAGTCTTTCTGGGTTCCTTTTTTCGTGGACTTCAGTGTAGCCAGATTCATTTATTTATTTTGTTTCATTATGAAATAATGAAGATGGAATGAATCGTAATTGGTTTGGTGAGGTTTGGGATTTGTTCTTCTTTTCTTTTTCATGGCTGTGTTAATTTTTTCTGGTATTTGTTTTCGCCCTCTTCTCTTTTATGAAGTCTTGAAGTTCAAGACATGAGATGAGATGAGGTTTAACAGATCTTTTTCTGAGATGAGTTTTTGCTGAAAATTACGAAGTAAAGGGAAGATGAAGATTCTATTAGAGCTAGTTTGTCTATGCTTAGAAGTAAATCAAACTTACTTTTAAATTATTTATTTGTTCAAATACGATTTTCAAAGTCGCTTCTTTTACTGATAATTTTAATTTTTGATCATCTATAATGGATGTTGTGTGGTTTCATGGAAGAAAATAATAGCCCTCATGAAATTATTTGGTGCGACACAGTCACTCAGGTAATCAAATCTATAATGTTGGATTAATGTATGCACAGTAAAAGACCACTACAGGTTTACTGATTTTGGGTGTAATCATAATTTGTTGATGAGAACTAAATGTTGTGTGAGTATGCAGAGGATGAAATTGTTTCATGCCCCTGGAATATAATTTCATTTTGTTCTAAATTTGAATTTCACTGGTTGGCAGAGTAGAGAACTGGAGAATTATGTGTTTTTAAGGAGTTAAAGTACTGGAGATTAGAGTGATTTAAAATGGCTTTCAAGCCGCTTGAATGGTATTGCAAGCCTGTGAAGAATGGGGTTTGGTCAAAAGCAGTAGAAAATGCCTTCGGAGCTTACACTCCTTGTGGAATTGACACGATAGTAATCTGCATTTCAAATCTGGTTCTTCTGGGCTTGGTCTTATACCGGCTATGGAGGATAATGAAAGATTTTTCGGTCCAAAGATTCCATTTAAGGTCAAATTATTACAATTATTTTCTGGGACTGTTGGCTGCTTATTGCACTGGAGAACCATTGTTCAGATTGGTCATGGGAATTTCAACATTTGACGTCGACGGAGAGTCTGGACTTGCTCCTTATGAGGTAGGGGGTTTTTTTTCACAATCTAGTGTTTAATCTTTGTTCAGAAATCACTGTTTTCTCTCTTTTGCCTACATACTAGATTATCTCGTGCTGCATTTTTGTCTTCACTTTCTTTATTGAAATTTGGTTTAACGTGTAAATGAATTTTGCACTCCCCCCCGAGAAAATGCTCGCAGATTCTATTATTGAACTTTTGTTGTTTTGTTTACTTAATTATATTGATTTATCTGGGTTTAATCAAATTTAGGTCTATAGATATTCCCATATAAATAAAAGAGGGATGAAGTAGAAAAAAAATCCACCCCAATAACTGAAGAGTACTATTTCTAGTCCAAATACCTGCAAGGCAGTGGCATAGAGAGGCGGCGGCCCCTGGGGTCACTGGTCCCCACGAGTTTTATTATTTAATTTTAGTACTTATGTATTTTGTATTTGAAATAAATCTCCATAGTTAAATTGCCACACACTTGTTCCAATTTTGACTCCGCAATTGCTGCAAGGCATCATTTATCAAAAGATTATTCTGCGAATTTATGTTGCCTTATTTATGTAAAGCTATTACATTTGCCTTTGATGATTCATTGCATTTATTTTGTAGATAATTTCTCTGATCATAGAAGTTCTAGCATGGTGCTCTATGCTGGTGTTGATTGTTGTAGAAACGAAGGTCTACATTCGTGAGGTTCGATGGGCTGTCAGATTTGGGGTTATCTATAAATTGGTTGGGGATGCTGTGTTGCTGAATCTTGCACTCTCTGTGAAGGAGTTTTATGATCAGTTAGTTCTCTTAATAAATTCATAAACATGCACATAAACCAAATTTACATGCGCATCTCTTGTTTCTGTTATTACCATAGCCATACTTTGCATATAATAATGCTATAATAACAAACTTTACATGGCAGCCATATCTCCACTTATCTTCTGGTTGTCTACTGATAATGTTCCATTTGTAATTTTGCATTTCAATGATCTGAAAATAACAATTGGATGAACCAAAATATCTTTGACGGTCAATCAGAGATATTTACCATTTGTTACATGGATGTATTAACTATTTCTTTTTATATTTTGTGGTTGTATGAAAAGATTTTAAATATTGATATAATTAAAGTGACGGTATTTACTTTCATCTGAAAGATTACTAGTGCATTTTCAATTTATAATTGTCGTAGGCAGTACAATTTCATGGTTGTATATTTTGGCTGTGCAGGTCCGTACTGTATTTGTATATCAGTGAGGTGGCTGTCCAGGTTTGTTGCTCTAAATTTTCTTATCCTCAAATTATTGATATAACTTAAAACATGTTATCAAATATTCTGATAGTGGTCGTCTAATATGGCTAATTACTCCATAAAGGTTGATCTATGCTGCTTCAAGCTTTGCAGACAGTATCTGGTGCAGTAGTGAAATTAAAATTCTTGAGTCAAGAAGAAAGTCGAAAACTTGAAAATTTTGTAGAGATTCATTTGTTTGTAATGAATTGGTTATTGAATTTTTTTTACAAAATATTTGCTTATTTAAGTAAAATGATCTCGTGTTACATGGAAGATAAAGTAATTAAAATCTGAAAGAACAAGTAAACAAAAATCTAAAAGAATAAAAGTCCTAATCTAAACAAGAAATCCTACTACAACTATAAGTATTCCTATATAATTAACATTTCTTTAAAGGTGTTGACTGCCAATTTTCAGATTCTTTTATTTCTGTGCAGGTTTTATTTGGAGTGCTCTTGCTTGTGTATATACCTGAATTGGACCCATACCCGGGCTATTCCCCCGTACGAGATGAATCTGCAGAAAACGATGCGTATGAAGAACTTCCTGGAGGGGAGCAGATATGTCCTGAGAGACATGTCAACCTATTTTCTAGTACGTAATTATTTACCGTGTACACCAAATGACGATCTTGTAATTCCTTAGTTGCCTTAGCCCAAAAACTGATATATATTTGACTTGATGGCTATTTTGAAATCCTTTGTACGCAGAGGCATTCCATCCATCCATCCATCATATGTTTCTAGTTATGTATGCATATGTGGGATGTATCTGTATCTGTCTCATTTCTACATATCCATTTCTATGTGATTCTTTAAACTTGATTTTTGCCTATTCTACTTCTATTTCTTCAAGGCACACATCATGATATTGGTACCTCTAGAAAATGGATGAGTGTATCTTTCTTATCTTTTAATGCTTACCTTTCAATAAATGTCGTATTATGTTTTTTTTACTGCTGAGCATTTCCCTCCAATAATAATTGGTTGCTTGCTTCTTCTATAGAAATCACATTCGGTTGGATGTCTCAACTCATGCAGTTGGGCTATAAAAGGCCTCTTACAGAAAAGGATGTTTGGCAACTTGATACTTGGGATAGTACAGAAACACTCAATGACACGTATGTAGCTTTTTATGTTTTCCCTGTTCAAATATGGTTGGAATAAGTTATATGGCACATGAAAGTAATACGTTAATATCCCCTTTAGGTTCCAGAGATCTTGGGCTGAGGAGATTCGGAGGCCTAAACCATGGCTCTTAAGAGCTTTAAATCGTAGCCTTGGGGGAAGGTAAGAGAGTGTGTAATTGCTGGGATGTTTTTGGCTCATGCGCAAATTGATATTTTTCTAAATATTTGATGATCTTAATCCTGTCCATATTTTCTTTTTATTTTTCAGATTTTGGTGGGGAGGCTTCTGGAAGGTATTGAACTAATTTGGTTGCTCTTATCAATCATCTTTCAGTTAAATTCATTCATATTGTTGAGTAAAGCACCATGATTATATGTTAATGATTTTGTAAAGTATTTATACCTTAATAAGGGCGTAGCAATTTTAACTTCTTTCCAAAGTTAACTGAAATTTATCACCAACCTTATCTTATTTCTTGCTATAGTTTAGAAAAGAAGAAAATGGATTTTGATGCATTACAGATATCATTATTTTTAATATGCGGACCCTTTTTTTCTCCCTCGAGAGTCATATTTTTCCGGTGAGAAGTGCCATACAACTCTACCCTCTTTGTTTTAGTTTGAAAATAATTGAACTGTTGTTTTCAGATGACGTCATGTTTATGACTTAGATAGTTATTTGGCTTAGCCAAACAAAAGAGTCCCAAAGAAAGTAAGGAAAAAAGGGGTAAAAACTGGCTTCATTTTAGCTAATCAATATGTAACTAGAGGCAAGTGCTTTTCCTGGAATTTGACGGCATTTGTTTAAATATTAAATGAATTCACGGCACATTACAATTTACATTTGTAACTTTCGACTTGACTCTTTGTCCTAACAATTTTCTAATCTTGATCCACTTGTAGATATTCAATGATCTTTCACAGTTTGTTGGGCCACTCATTTTGAACAGACTTTTACAGGCAAGTTGCATTCCTGTAGATGCCTCGTGGGATATAAATTATTATACATTAATCCTATTCCAATCTCTTAGACAGAGCCACATAATTTACCCCCAAGGATGAAAAAAAATATTATGGAGTTAATCTGTATCTGTGTGTATTTGAACAAACTTAAAAGAATCTCATTTATGTTCTCTCATTTATATCTAGTCTATGCAACGAGGAGATCCAGCTTGGGTTGGTTACATCTATGCCTTCGCAATTTTTGTTGGAGTGGTATGTAATGAATTCTTTGTTTTTCTCATAGCATATTGTTGAATGACATGCTCCTCATTTGTTTTCAAAGATGCTTTATCCATTTGGAGTCATGCTTTTTTAGGTTTTAGTTTTCTGGTTGTTCTGAACCATATTGAAGACTGCAAGCCTATGTGTGGCATGAAAACTTTCTTAAGAGTTCGTGTCCTTTTGCTGCGTGCTATTATATTGGTGACATGCAGATCTAGATACGTGTCAGTACACGAGACAGAGGATGATGGATATTTTTATTGGCTTAGTAGCTCCGAGAAAATATAGTGAACTGAAATGTTTTACTGATATTCTGCAGGAGAAAAGTAGATGAAATACTAATATAGACTTTGGAGTCCAATGGAAATATATTCTTACACACTTATAATCAGGAAGCTGAAAATAATTGCAAGGAAGATGTCACTTTGTATTAATCAGATGAAATCAATTTGGAAGAACTTGAGATGAAACTTTTAAAGGATGTTGTTGTGGGCCTGAATGTGAGTGTGGCTCATGGCTCATAGTAATTTTGTCAAGTTTTGTCGTTTTGGTCTTACAGGATTTTCAGTTTATCTTTGTATGGGATGGGTTTTACTAGTTTTTGTGTTCTCACACTTTGTTATGAAGATATTATGCTGTTTTTAATATTTTCTATTCCATCTTGCACTTTTCACCCTTCTTACCCTTGGAGTAATTTGGTTGACTACAATTTCATTCAGGTATTAGGTGTATTGTGTGAAGCTCAGTATTTTCAGAATGTCGTACGCGTCGGCTATCGTCTGAGGGCAACCCTGGTAATTAATCCTTTACCTGCTTTTATGTACTGATCCTATCATTTTATGCGATGGTAGCTTGACAACTTGTCCATCTTGGTTGAACTGTGGGTTGGGAGGGAGTGGAAGGGAATGATACAATGTTTGGAATTTATGTGTAATGGAAAGGGTCTCAGTTCCAAAGCAACCATGTATGTGTGATTTGTAGTTCGTTGGCCTCCTAAGATGCTATCTGACAATCATTTTACAGGTTCTTTTTAGTTTCTAAATGCATGCGAATTGATGGAGATAGAAATATAGATAGAGTTTAAATGTTATTTAAAAGTGGAGTTTGATTCAAAATATGTTATTTAGATTAGATTAAATTAGATTTGATTAAGTTCTAGATTAGTATAATTTCATTTGATTTGATATTCTTTCAGTTTCTTGCTCTATAAATAAAGGGCTTATTCATTTGATTATATGAATAAAACTGATTTTCCTCTTGCCCTAATTTCTTTTCTTTGCATCCCTTTCTTTTCTTAATTTTCGATCGTTTGTTGTCAAATTATACGCTCCTGCATTGCGAATACTTTTATTGATATATTTTGAACTTGTCGTGTATATTAGATTGCTGCAGTTTTCCGCAAGTCTTTAAAGCTCACCCATGAGAGTCGCAAAAAGTTTGCATCCGGGAAAATCACAAACCTAATGACAACTGATGCTGAGGCTCTCCAGGTATGTATTTTTCTCTACGTATGCACGTGTATCTTTTGAATGATGCAAATTACCTTTTGTCTGGCCGATGTTCAGATACCAAGATAATTTTCTGCATAGAACTCAATTTGTACTTCATGTATGATTTATGATTTCAAATCTGTTCTTTAAAAAGAGTAAACATACTTTGTGATTTGTGATGAATAAAAATATTGCCTGTGTTGTTCCTCATTGGATTTGGAGGTAGTTGGATTCTTTGAAAATATTCTATGCTTGCCATTACATGGTCTATTTGGAGAGCACAGAATGCACAAAAGTTCTCAGAATCGTTTTTCGCATCTGAATTTCTATCATCATTTGGCGGCAGACTCTTTTAGTGGCCAATCCTTAACTGATGTGGAAAATGGGTGGCTTCTAATGTTTGAATGGTTTCTTCGTTTAGTAATTGAGACGGCCTTGCCCTCTACCTTTTTTTTTTTTTTTTATCTATTCTCTTATTGGAACAAATTCTTTTTCCATTAAAGCTTGGCAGTTCTTAAAAGCTTCAACTTCGGTTTTTAAAAAGGTTATTGTAAGGCTTGTGAACTAGGTACACATGTCTACTACAAACGATATTGTCTATGTTTTTGGTGGTCAAATTTGTTAAATATTTCATGAATGTTTCATCTCCTCTTGATATGCGTTATTTATTGCTTACTTTAACTAAAACATTTCGTCTCTTTCTACAGCAAGTATGCCAATCATTACATGCTTTGTGGTCAGCTCCTTTTCGCATTATTCTTTCCCTGGCTTTCCTCTACATGCAGCTTGGTGTTGCTTCACTTCTTGGTGCACTATTGCTTGTTCTTATGTTCCCCATACAAGTATGAGCTTCACATCAAGGCACCATTGATTTTTGTTGATTTGCTGTTTTCCCTGCATCTTTCTATGTTTTATTTTCCTACTTATTAATGTGACTCTGTCTGCAACTTTGAATTGTTTATGCAAAAAATTATCTGGATGCTTCCATCTTAAGATGTAGATTTGTAAGCATAAAAGTGAAAACTAAATGATAATGGGGTTTTGGATTGTGGAACCAGTCGAAACCTGGTCAAATTACATTTTTGGTTTTGAAGTGAACCTGGGCTCAGCCCATTCTGTTAGATTAAATGTTTCAAAACTTTCATGGAAAGGGGGTTTTGATCTCCAGACCTCTAAAATATAAAAAAAAAAAATACTAAAAAAGATTTTTTTTTTTTAAATTTAGCACGCCTTAAAGTTGTTAGACTTGTATTATTTCTCTCTTTTTTTTTTTTTTTTGCTATAAAATATTTTTCATTTTTCATTTTGAACCAACAATGACTCATTGGTTTTTATCAGTTGTCTGTGGATTGAACCAGTGACCCACCAACAAGGTGCTTCGACCGGATTAGTGACCAATTTGGGTTTAAAAACTATGCTAAAAACAATCACGGTGGGTCATAATTTACGTCTAACAGTAACTACTAAAATGCGTTTGTGTTTAATGCAAAAATGTCTTAGCAATGGGATCATGGATCTGTCAGATATTTCTACACATCTTAAATTCTTTAATGGAGGATACTATAATGATCACTTATTTATGACACGTGATAAATTCAAGCTGGTTCTTGCAGAATGGGAACTTCTGCTCTAAATCTTATGGAAATCCTATCAAATGATAAGCTATAAAAGAAGGACAAAGAGCTGTATGAGTAGCCATTCTCATTGGCTTTATTCTATCATCATATATTTCCTTTTAAGAACAGTGTTTGATACTGTCTGCGTAAGATTTGAATTGGGTTTTACCCTTTTTCTAATGGCTCAATATTTTGTTTCTCATGAATACCCATTCATGAGAGCTTACACATAGTGGACCTGAATATCAAATCTTTTAAAGGAGTTATCCATTTGGCACAAGTTATACCTCCTCTTTGTTTACCCTTTATACACTTGGATATAAGGAATTTCTCAGCAAGCTATTGCTGAGCCGATCGATTTTTTAGTTTTCTTCTATCTGCTCGTATAATCTGCCACTGCTCCATTATATCTTGGATGAAATTTTGCTAATTTGGAAATCGATGTATCCAAACAGACATTCATAATAAGCAAAATGCAAAAATTGACAAAAGAGGGATTGCAACGCACGGACAAGAGAATTGGACTTATGAATGAAATTTTGGCTGCCATGGACATTGTGAAGTAAGTTTCATCCATAGATGTTTATTTCTAAATGTCTTTTTATATTAGGTAGCTGATTTCCAGTAAATTTTTTACCAAAATTGCTTCAGATGTTATGCATGGGAGGATAGTTTCCGAACAAAGGTTCAAGGTGTTCGAGATGATGAGTTGTCATGGTATCGGAAAGCACAACTGCTAGGAGCAGTATGATCTTGATCCATCTCCTTTATAATTTATTTCTATTTACTATTAATAGAGACTTGGAATGAGTTCAGAGGTTTGCATATGCAGTAGAGACATTTTTTAGCAACAATTTGTTGAGGATGCCATGGATTGTATAAATGGAGTGCGGTTACTGTTCACTTCAAAGTCTCTGTTTTGCATTAGATTGTGTGATTCCCTTAAAGCTTGTTCACATAAAACAATTAGAGCAAAGGTTCGAATACTGAAATACATGTAATGTGTGCTTCTGAAAAAGCATAAATTTTGAGTGATGGATATGTTGGTCATTTGTTGTTCTGATAGCTTTTGACAGCTAGTCATATTACCTATACCATATGAGGATAAAATTGATGTGCATTAGTTGTCATGTGGTAGTATTTTTCTGTTTCTATTCTTCCTTCTTTCTTACAATCTTCTTCTTTTTTTCTTGCTCTGATTCCCTATATACTATTCTTTGTTCGTTTATGTCTGATTTTCCTTTTTTCTGCTTTTCAATTGCCTATTGATTGGACTATCCTTTGTAAATTTGTAGACGAATAGTTTCGTGCTGAACAGTATTCCGGTTCTGGTGATTGTAATTTCATTTGGGACATTCACTTTACTTGGCGGGGATCTGACACCTGCAAGGGCATTTACATCTCTTTCGCTGTTTGCGGTGCTGCGGTTTCCTTTGTTCATGCTCCCCAATATAATAACACAGGTCCTGCCTTTTAGATACATTTCGTATAATTTGATGGTAGATATAAATATCTTGTTTGGCTTTTAAATTCCTGATGGGATCTTTGGTTATGTCTCCTGCTTACATTAAATGCTATATGCCCTTTCTTTTCTGCAACAAAGTGAAATGATTGGGTCATATATTTTTTTCTATTTTTGTGAGTGGAGCCCAACATACCAGCTCTCCAGTTGCCTTAATATATATAATATTTGGTAATTGAACTTTTACCAATTTTTTGTGGTAGTTTTTAGTTCTGATTTTCTCTCCCACTGTCACATTTCAATGTAATTTATCTGTAGGGGAGAATACTGTTCTCTAAACTAATTATATGCTTTTGTGTTCTAATTTACAGGTTGTGAATGCGAATGTTTCCTTAAAACGTCTGGAGGAACTTCTTTTATCTGAAGAACGAATTCTTCTTCCTAACCCACCTATAGAGCCAGGATTACCAGCTATCTCAATCAAGAATGGATACTTTTCTTGGGAATCTAAGGTCTGCTATATCTTCTGAGCAAAATTTAACTGAATGATAAGAATCTTTTATTTTGACTAAGCACACTAACTTATTTTACAAGGTGCGTTACAGTAATGTGTGGAAAAAACCTTCTGTTTCAATATAGTAAGGAGTCTCTCTCTCTTTTTTTTTTCTTGGGGAGGGTGGGGTTGGGGGACTTATGAATTGCAGATTCCAGGTATAAGGGAATAAATATAATATTTGTTTAGCTGTGAAATATTGGCATCTTCATTTCCTCTTTGAATGATCTGACTGTAGGCTCTACATTGTTGATATGGGCATGATTCTCAAATTTGGATAATGAAAAGTTATTCGGCTACAACTTTTTCTTTTGCAGATATTTTATGTTGTATAGCACACTGATTATAATTGACTTACACCACCTAGGTGCACAATTTGATGTAATTTTGGTTGTTGATACAAAAAGAAGACTAAAGAAGAAATAGATTATAGAGGGTCAGCATAATTTTTCTTAACTTCTTTTCCGGACAAGCAGTAGAGTGTGTTAATCAATTTATAGACTTATTGACGTGGTACCTATATTTGATAGCGGCATACTTGTAAAATTTTCCGGGACATATGGGGTTCTAAAATATGCCCATCCATAGCAGGAGGAGAAGCCAACATTGTCAAATGTTAATTTGGATATACCAATTGGTAGCTTAGTAGCAATAGTTGGTGGTACCGGGGAGGGAAAGACATCACTTATATCAGCAATGCTTGGAGAACTTCCTCCGGTTGCAGATGCAACTGTCGTTATCAGAGGGAAGGTTGCTTACGTACCACAAATTTCATGGATTTTCAATGCAACGGTAAGTTAAGAAATATGATATGTATTTCTATTGATCTCTGCTCCCTTCTGAAACTCTGGTTGTCAGTTGATGTTGCCGATCCTAGTGTTAGCACCACTCTAAGTTGAGTGGAATGTATCCACATTTATTTATATAGAACAAAGATCATTTAAAGATGAAGTGTCTTCTTGCGTTTAGTTCTCAATGACTTGCTACCTTCATGAGAGATGCATTTTTATTTTACAGGTCCGGGACAACATACTGTTTGGTTCTCCTTTCGAACCTGGAAAATATGAGAAGGCAATAGATGTAACATCTTTGCAGCATGACCTTGAACTACTGCCTGTAAGCATGCTCTGAAGTATATATCGCAGGGTTAATATTTTCTTTATTTTAGCTGTTTCTTTGTGAGAATTATTGTCTACCTAATGCTTTATGTATTAGGGTGGTGATCTTACTGAAATCGGTGAACGTGGGGTCAATATTAGTGGAGGGCAAAAGCAGAGAGTTTCTATGGCTAGAGCAGTATATTCTAATTCAGATGTTTATGTATTCGATGATCCCTTAAGTGCTCTAGACGCTCACGTGGGTCGTCAGGTAAATACTTAATATTAACACATGCACTTAAAATTTACTTCTGATCCCTACATCTGCAATGTTTTCCAATCTAATAATTTGTGGCACAATAGTTTGGATTCTTTCAACTGCCAATGGTTCTGCTTTTTGTATATGTATGGCTATATTAATAAATTGAGATAAGTATATCCGTATTATTCTTGAAGAAACTCTGTTTATAGTTCTGTTGGATCCAAAACATTAATTGGTATGTTGTTACCCTCATTACTTTAGTTAACACCATGGAATAGGAGAGATACCATAAAAATGTTGTATTAATATTCTTCTCTTCTTGATTCGAACTTACTCTGTGACAGTTAATAGCCATCTTTTGACAACTGAAATTTTAAATTTATGCTTTTACTTTGTCATACATTATCTGTGCTTATGTGCTTTATCAGGTTTTTGAAAAGTGCATCAGAGGAGAATTAAGAGGAAAAACAAGAGTTCTAGTCACAAACCAGCTGCATTTTCTATCTCAAGTAGATAGAATTATTCTGGTGCATGATGGCATGGTCAAAGAGGAAGGCACCTTTGAAGAGCTATCAAATAATGGCATTCATTTTCAGACACTGATGGAAAATGCTGGCAAGATGGAAGAATATGTTGAAGAAAACGAAGATGTCGGCACAACAGATAAAACTTCTGAACCTATGGCTAATGGTGCGGGCAATGGGGTGTCTAAAGATGCTAATCAAACAAATAAAAAGAGAGAAGGCAAATCTGTTCTTATCAAGCAGGAAGAACGGGAAACTGGTGTTGTCAGTTGGAATGTTTTGATGAGGTACAGTAGTTGACTTATTATTATTAATTATAGATTCATATTCTTGAACATTTTGCACTCTTATAACTATCTAACTACCAGATAACTTACCCTATAACAAAATAATAACTTTTGCCATCATGTGTTTAACTTGGTGCATCTTATGTAATTAATCATAAGCTGCAGAATTGCTCCATGGAAATTGCAGTTGCTATCAAGTAATGTTGTTTACTGTGTTGTAATAATTTTTTTTCTTGAACTCCTTGTAGATACAAGAATGCATTGGGAGGTACATGGGTAGTTATGATATTATTCACGTGCTATGTCCTAACTGAAGCTCTACGAGTTTCAAGTAGCACATGGCTAAGTTACTGGACAGCGCAAGGCGATTCAGATACACGTGGGCCTCTCTTCTACAATTTGATCTATTCACTTCTGTCATTTTGTCAAGTAGGTTTTGTAGATGATCTTAATTCCAACTCTTAATAAATTACGCTCAATTCTCCTATTTGCTTGTGCCTCTTAACAATGATGCCCCCTTTTCATTTTTGGTCGTGTTTTTTTCTCTTGCTCTTTTACTAGATTAGGCTTAGTCAGCCATTTGAAGATAATTAAAATGTGCCACTTTCATAAATTTGAAATTCAGGTTTTGGTGACATTTGTGAACTCGTTTTGGTTGATTACGTCAAGCCTTTATGCTGCCAGAAGTTTGCATGACGCCATGCTCAATTCTATCTTAAGAGCTCCAATGGTTTTCTTTCACACAAATCCACTTGGACGGATAATCAATAGGTTTTCTAAGGATCTAAGTGACATTGATAGGAATGTTGCTCCTTTTGCGAACATGTTTCTGAACCAAGTGGCACAGCTTATTTCAACATTTGTCCTAATTGGGATAGTGAGCACCATGTCATTATGGGCCATACTGCCTCTCCTAGTCTTGTTCTACATAGCCTATCTATATTATCAGGTAAGTAAATTTCATATTCAAGGATTGTTCAGGTAAAACTATTAGTAACTCTTTAGTAGTAGTATTGGGCCCCACGAAATGTGTGATTAATAAATGAGTTGTAATTTGAATGTGTGGTTGAAATTAATGATTGACTTTGACTTGATAGAAGAACTAACTTTTTAGCAAATTCCAATTTTACACGAAGAGAGGCTTACTTTGTTTCTGCATCTCTATCATTTAAAATCACAATTTCTCTTAAGCTACATTAAGTCATGCTCTGATATTTTTTTCCGAATAAAAGTTTCTAACAAAATAGCCTCCGAAGTGGCACGCCACGAATAATTTAATTTGAAGTTGGAAAATGTTCTTCTAGCTTAGAAGAGAAACAGGAGCTTACATATTGACTACTGGATATGTTATATCATTAAGTGAATTTCTTAGATTTGTCCAAATGTCAGGCGTGAATTTTTTAATACTTTTTCTGTGAACAGATCAGAATTCGGACATCATGTGCACTCTTTCTAACTTGATGAAATATATTAAATTATCAGATGTTTGTCCCACACTCTTGACCAAATAAGTGTCCTACACGTGTACTTCGTGCATTGTAGAAGAGTAAAATCAGCATAGCCTGTGGCCTTTTTTGCATTGTGATATGGGGTATTTACATTCATATTAGATTTGTACTGCAAATTATATATCTTTTGCAGAGCACGGCCCGTGAAGTTAAGCGCCTGGATTCGATTACTAGATCTCCTGTGTATGCACAGTTTGGGGAAGCACTGAATGGCTTGTCAACTATTCGTGCATACAAAGCATATGATCGAATGTCAAACATTAATGGAAAATCCATGGACAACAATGTTAGATTTACTCTTGTAAACATGAGTGGAAACCGCTGGCTTGCTATTCGTTTGGAGACAGTGGGTGGCCTTATGATATGGCTCACTGCAACATTTGCTGTCATGCAGAATGGAAGGGCAGAAAACCAAGAGGCATTTGCCTCTACAATGGGTTTACTTCTCACTTATGCATTGAATATTACCAGCCTATTGACTGCTGTACTAAGACTTGCGAGCATAGCAGAAAATAGTCTAAATGCCGTGGAGCGTGTTGGTACATATATAGAATTGCCTTCAGAAGCTCCAGCCATTATAGAGGATAGCCGTCCTCCTCCTGGGTGGCCGTCAGAAGGATCTATTCAATTTGATGACGTTGTCTTGCGCTATAGACCTGAACTCCCACCAGTGCTGCATGGCATATCCTTCACAATTTCTCCTAGCGACAAGGTAGGAATAGTTGGTAGGACTGGAGCAGGGAAATCTAGCATGCTGAATGCTTTATTCCGAATTGTTGAACTGGAAAAGGGAAGAATCTTAATTGATGATTGTGACATTGGAAAGTTTGGATTAACTGATGTTCGAAAGGTTCTTGGCATCATTCCACAATCACCGGTTCTTTTCTCAGGTATTGGATCTTCTGTCATGTGTAAACTAATTTGGTGCAGTCTTCTTTCTTTATGTTGCTACAAATATTTTGCTGATGCAATTGTAGAATTATCTCATTGCTCATATCGCATAGTTTAGCTTCTATGTAGACTTTTTATTTTTCTGCTCTGTTGCTAATTGATAGCCTGCCTTGGATGTTGCATGCCAAGAGATTTTGGAATTCTAATTTCCTTCACATGTATATTGAGAGGTTACAACATGCATTAGGAGGCTGTGTTGCATCATATGGCAGCCGTGAGGATTATTGTCAAGATATCTAGCGATGTCAAGTTCAGATTTGTTAATTTTTGAATAATGGTGAAATTTAGTATATTGAATCAATACTTTAACAGCTCAAGTTAGTGCTACCTTTTCTTTTTTTCTCTCTTTCCTTTTTTTTTTCACTCTCTAAAGGATTCCAAGGTGGAAAAGTTTGGAAGTTAACAGTTTATGAAAAGAATGCAAGGTTGGTCTATTAAGCAGCGGCTTGGCTACATGCAATTGGCGTTTAATCATGATAAGCAATCTGAGTAAACTCCATGCCAAATTAGACCTGTGCAACAAATTTTTAAAATGTACCTTTTACTCTTAAAAAGTAGGCATTATATATAATTGACCTTTTAGGTGCTGACAATTATGGTGCACTTATATAACTATGGTGATTGTACGTTTCATTTTGGCCAGGCACGGTGAGATTTAATCTTGATCCTTTCAATGAACACAATGATGCTGACCTGTGGGAGGCTTTAGAAAGGGCACATCTAAAGGATGGCATCAGGAGGAATTCTTTGGGTTTGGATGCGCAGGTACTGAAATCATACTTTGTTCACTGATATTTAGTATTTCACTAACACTTTGTTAACCTCTAACATGGAGAATGAATGCTCTTTTCTACAACCGGAATCAAATTTATTATATATACGGTGTATGTCTAGTTTGCAAAAATATTATTGGGAAAGACTAATCATTAATTTGATCATTTGCTAATGAATGCAAGTAATTGAAATATGTGCTCCACGTTGCTATGTTTGAACTTGACAGTAAAGTTTGCATTTGATTTTCTGTTCTCTCTTTTGAACTTGCTCAAAATTCTGCCTTATCAAGGTCTCAGAAGCTGGGGAGAATTTCAGTGTTGGACAGAGACAGTTGTTAAGTCTTGCTCGAGCATTGCTTCGCAGATCAAAAATTCTTGTCCTCGATGAAGCGACTGCTGCTGTTGATGTTAGAACTGATGCTCTTATTCAGAAGACTATAAGAGAGGAGTTCAAATCATGCACAATGCTCATTATTGCGCACCGTCTAAATACAATTATTGACTGCGACAGGATTCTTCTGCTGGATGCTGGTCAGGTATATGGTGGCATTACAGTCTAATTCTGATGTGTCTGAGACTCTGAATGAAAAAGATGAGGAAAAAAATGAACTGATAAACGGAATTCTTAAAAGATTTGTGTTTGATTAGTAGGTAGGGATCTGGATCTGCGTAAAATAATTTGTTCCTCTTTCTCAGGTTGTGGAATATGATACTCCTGAAATGCTGCTACAAAATGTAGGAAGTGCATTCTCTAAGATGGTTCAGAGCACAGGGGCTGCAAATGCTGAATACTTACGCAGCTTAGTACTTAGGAGGGAAGGTGATAACAAATTAGAAAGAGGAAAACAAGTCGATGGGCAAAGAAAATGGCTCGCCTCGTCCAGATGGGCTGCTGCTGCGCAATTTGCACTTGCTGTTAGCCTCACTTCATCACAGAATGACCTTTTGCAGTTGGAAATTGAAGATGGGGATAGTATCCTTAGGAAAACAAAGGATGCTGTAATAACACTTCAGGGGGTTTTGGAGGGGAAGCACGACAAAGCGATTGAAGAAAACCTTGATCAGTACCAGGTTCCCCGGGATAGATGGTGGTCAGCTCTATACAAAAATTTTGAAGGTACAACTTGCATACCCGTGGTATTACTATTGTATTCATCTCATGGACACTCTGTTATGACATGCTAGTTACACTCCGTGACTTGCAATGGGGAAAGTTTATCGTATTTTTCATTACAAATATCGATTTCCATTTCCAGGTCTTGCGGTCATGAGTAGGCTGGCACGAAGCAGGCTTCATCACGAGGACAACTTTGCAGATCGATCGATTAATTGGGATGAAGTAGAAATGTAGGGGTGACTACGACACATTTTGACTTAATGAACTTGCAGTCTAAATAGGGAGTTGTAACTTAAATAAGGGCACCGCCCTGATTTAGATGACAGTTAATGCTGTCTATTTTACAGGCCACCAAACTTGGCGAGCCTGCTGCTTTTAGCTTGGGCACAGGATTTTGAATTCCATGACTATTTCCTTTTGGCGAGCCTGCTGCTTTCATTTAAAAGCTTAAATTGCGAGGGAAAAAAACTTCTACTTGTTAGTTTACACGACCTTTTATCTATTTTAAAAACTCAATGCATTAATTTGCTTGTTGGATATACTTAAAAAATGTAAAATTACATTTCACCTAACTATTTATTTCTCAAAACATTATATTATTGATTATTTATTTCGTGAGCGTTTGTTTCATTTCACGTGGGTCCCGTCAAAACCCGAACTTACTGGAAAATTCGCGATAAATAATTCCTTGGAATCACTCTTTACTTGATCTTTCCAAATTCAAACAATGATCCATGTGTTATTTATTTATGATGTTTTTCAAATACTTTTAAATTTCAAATTTTACCGTTTTGCAATCATGAAAAAAAAAATGCAATAATAACTAAGAAGTATTTCAAGCAAAATATATTAATTGACAATGATGACTTTTATCAGCTTTTTAATATATATTTTTTCATTTTTTATTAAAAAATTTGTCAAACAACCCTTTCATATTCATGCTTTTCACAATGTTCGATGATGCCCGTTGTGAAAGGAGAAGGTTCTAAACAAGCAATGAAAGTTGCAAAGTGTCATAAGTTTTTTCAATAACGATTATTGCCCATGTTAAATTTATGAAATTTATAAACTTTTTTACAATAGACCAAGAATGTTGTAAAATGTTACATTAGCAGCATGCAATGGAATCTTCTTGTGAAATATTAATTGAGTTAATCAACAACATATATTTACTGATTGTTGGGATAAACATCTTGTAGTCAAATGCAATTAAAGAATGCTGTTTATATGCTGCAAAATGCTAATTTCTTGTAGTATCCTAAACTGTTTTCTTGTTTTACAATACAACAATCGATACTTAGGATTAGGCTCTCCAATCTTATAGGTAAGTGCGGAAATGATTCACAACCTTTAAAAGCGTAATTTTGACTCCCAAAACCTTGTGAAATTGGTCATCACGCGATGAAAATTGACAACGTAGACTCTCAAGTCACGTAGGGACTCAATTTCTTATGTTAAATAGGTTTATGAGTTAAAAGTTAAAACCTCGTGTCATTTTCACACTATCTATGTAGTTGAGGAGTCGTTTTCACATTTCCTAAAAAGGTTAGGGGCTCCGACGTAATTTTGTCTGTAGATAATTATAACTTCGCTATAGACTTCCCGCGTAACCGCCAAGCAGTAAACCAAGATTTTCTCTCTCTCTGTTTGTAAGTTTGTGCCTTTCTCCGGCCTCACCTCCGAGAAATTAATTTTCGATTTGATTATAGGCTTTTCTTTGATTTGTAATGACTTTTATGAATTTTGCGGGTGGCCAGGAAATAGGCATGGGGTTGAAAACGCAGGAGCGGCTCGGAAATCCCGAAGAGGAAGAGAGGATGTTCACGTACTTTCCTACGCCATCTCCGGCGTTTCTGCCTTGCTCTCCGTCTTCTGCTACACGGAGTTTGCGGTTGAAATCCCAGTGGCAGGTACTCATACAATAGGTGCATGATTGCTGCACATAATATGCGAACTAATTTCACCCAACGCTAATGCTGTTTTATCACCCATAGTATTGAAACACCAGTTTATATGATACTAATACGACATTATAAAATAAGTTTAATTAAATGAATTACGTATTTCATTCGCAATTAAATCTATCACATAGCATTACCTAAATGGATATTTAACACTAGCAGTGTTAGCATTATTCTTCACTTGTACAACAAACAAGTCTCACGAAATTCGAGAGCATTATTCTTCACTTGTACAACAAACAAGTCTCACGAAATTCGAATGATTTTTAAGGAAGTTTATATATAATTTTGTGGGAAAAAAATGTTTGGTTTCTGAAATATCATGAGCTCTCTCATGCTAGGCGATAGATTTGAACAGGTTTCAGTAGAATACATGACCTTCCCAGATATACACCTAATGAATCTATTCAAATGTCTCCTTCTTTCTAGGTTTCGTTTTATCAACTTTTCAACTATAAGGAGACAAGTGCTATGTTTATCAATTATTTATCAACTTTTGTCAAATTCGCTAAATTTTTTTAGCAAAACAAGAGACGTAAGGGTGTTACTTTCCAATGTTATACAATTCGAACAAACGTGAATTAGTAAAACAGTAAGGATCAACAATGGGAGAGTTGAACAGTAAGTTAAAATTTAATTATATAGATTTTAAACCCGATTATTTTATGTTTGGTTGAACTGATTTTCCTTTGACTAAGTTTCATCTTATTTTTTATACATCGTTATAAAAACCAAGGATCCGTTTGGTTTGTGTTCCAAATTTCAGTTTTGAATTTTGATTTCATTTTCAATTTTCTGTTTTAAAATTACTAAAATGCGTTTGATTTGTCATTTTGAAAAATCATTTCTTAAAACAGAAAACTAAAAAATAAGTTTGATTTTAAATTTTGAAAAATTATTTTATGACATTTAATCTCATGAAATTTGATTATTCAGAAAAAATAAAATAATTCTATGTTAATATATTATCCAGTATTATGTATATTTTAAAGTTGATGAATCGTACAATATTCTTCTCGCTACAAAATTAAAATAAAAAAATATATTGAGTTTAAAATATAGGAAATTAAAAAAAAAAATTAATGACGCTTCATTTAAATATATGTTTAATTTTTTTTATGAAAATAATCACTAAGAGCTTTAATTATTTTTATTTTTCTATAATTTTATTTTTTCATAATTTTATTTATTATTTTTTAGAATTTTATTTTTTAGAATTTCAGATTTTATTTTTTATAATCTATCAATTTTATTTTTTTCATTTAGTTTTCTTAAATTTTACTTTATTAAGATTTTATTTGTTAGAATTTTTATTTTTATTTTTAAAAAATTTTATTTTTAAATTTATTTCAATAAATTTTTCTTCAAACACTCGTTTTTCATGTTTTGAGTGTTTTCAAAATTTTCAATGAAAATACTCAAAACGTTACGTTTTGAGTTTTATGTTAGCCTTTGTTTTAGTTCCATCATTATTGAATAGTGTTTTGATCACATTTCAACTACACATTCTTTAATAAAAAATATTTCACCCATTTCAACTATACATTTTACAATAAAAAAATATTTGACGCAAATCTAAAATTTTTCCTTATTTTTTAACCACACATTTTCCTTCAATACTCTATTCAAAAATGTATTTTAATTTTAATTTTTTTTTTTGACAAAAATAGAGTTCAAAGAAGCCCTTATAAATTTATCCTTATTTTTGAAAATGCAATTTTAAAACGTTTTCAATGTTTAGAAAAATGAAAACAGCAAACTATAAATTTTTTTATTGATTTTAGGACCCATTTTCCCATGTTCCAACCTCCAAGCAATAGGTGTAGTAGTGTACCATTTAAATTTACAATAATTCTATTTGTACATAATTTTGTACAACTTTGTTTAAAGAAATGTCTAGTAGGGGGGACGCCGCTTTTTTTGTCATCCATTTTGTACAAAATTATGTACAAATAACATTTCTCTTAAATATATATTGACGAATGCTAGGTTAGTGCTGAGCATAGCATAAAAATCAATGCCTTGGTCAAATATATACAATTATCTTTTGGTACAAACAAGAACGATAAGACAAATATACAAATGTCTTTTGGTAAAGCAAGGACGTCTTGTCACGTGATGATCCCAATATACAAGGAACTAAAATGTGTTCTTAATCAAATGGTTTTATCCTGATTTAAGTCCAAAGAATCCCACTAATTTGCAATGAAATTTTCCACGAATGGGTCACATCTAGTATGGACATATAATTACGTTGTTGGATTTAAAAAGTGACCAGTTTAAAAATGGTTGGATTGCATACTGCATAACCGTACCTATATGGCTATTAGCCACAATTGGGCTTTGGCTTTTCGTCCCCTATGCTCAGGATCCTAAGCTCTGGGGAGTTCCATTGGTACCTTGGTTACCATCATCATCGATTGCCATTAACATTTTTCTTCTCGGGTCAATAGACAAAGATTCATTCATAAGATTCTCAGTTTGGACTGCTTTCCTCTTGGTATACTATTTCTTATTCGGATTGCATGCATCATATGATACGGCGAAGGAATTCGAAGGGAAAGCAATACAAGATGGCACGTGGACGAAGATTGAAGAGGGAAATGTGCCATCAGTTACAAAATCTGGCATTGACGCGGAAGATTGTTGAATTGATCCCATATCATCTACTGTCTAGAATAAACTAGTCTTTACTTGTCATGTACAAATCACCATTTCAATATTATGGTCTCGTGTGATTGTATGTAAAGTGATTTTCAATAAAACTATTTCAATTTCAGCTTCATATATAAAACGTATATGAAGAATTGATTGGCTTCAATCTTAATATTTTGTTATGAACCCCGTGTTTGTATTCTGCTTATGTCTATCTTTTAAAAAATGGCTCAAGCATTAGACGAGGTAGAAAGTAAGCTAAGTGCCGATTTATTGAATGCGGCCAATTTCAATATTTATATTTTTGACTTGGGTAATTAGCACATGTAACATTCCCACATTTCAATGATATTGTGGAAAACATTCTTACCTTTCATTTTTTGACAATTTCACTATTATTTTTACATTTCACTGAGCAAAATATCATTTTCACCCATTTTCTCAATTAACAATTGTGAAATGACAAATATACCATTTTCTTTAAATAAAAAAAAAAGGAAAAAAGGAAAAAAGATTAAATGCAATCATGTTCCCAAATTTTTTTGAAAAGCCCAAATGAGTCCCAAATAAATTATTAAATGGGTAATAAGCACATAATGTCCCTACCTTTCACTATTATTACAAAAAACATTCCTACATTTTATGTTTTTGGCATTTTCAACCTTAATTACAAATTTAATTGCGCAAACCATCATTTCTATCCATTTTCATCTAATTTCCTATTTAAATAAAAAGCTAGAGAATTAATTGTAATCATAGTCTCAATTTTTTTTTAAAAAATGCAAACAATTCCAAAAGTAAATTATTTAAAAAAATTAATTTTTCAAAAAAAGTGCAACAGAGTCTCAAATAAATTATTAAAGATTTAGAAACTAAAAATACTTTTTTTAATTAAATAGGAGTATATATTCATTATTTCATAGTATTTTTTGAAAAATTGAATGAAAATTGATGAAAATGATAGTTTGCACAATCAAATGTGTAATTAGGGATGAAAATACAAAAAAAAAAAAAAATGAAAGTATGAACGTTTTTCGCGATAACGGTGAAAGATAAAGATATTATGTACTAATTAGCCTTTTAATAATTTATTTGTGACTTATTTACGCTTTTAAAAAAAATTGGGACTGTGATGCAATTAATTTTTTTCTTTTTCTTTTATTTAAAGATAAGTATATATTCATCATTTCATAATTTCAAATTGAGAAAATAGGTGAAAGAAACCTTTTGCGCGATAAAATGTGGAAATAAGGGTGAAATGCCAAAAGGTTTCTTTCATGATTTTTTTTTGCCTGTAATTAATAACATTATCTTAATAATTAAAGATAACGAATGATTTTTTAGTTAGGAATATTAAAAACACAAATTGTTTAACAAGTTTAATTTATCAAAGAAAATTTCATCTATAAATAAATTTGTAAAAATATACAATCACACTAAATGAGTATCATGTCGCTAACAAAGTTAACAATTAAAAATAACTCATAAGTCAAATTTAATATAAAAAAGAAGGAAAACATATACTTCTTATATATAATTATCATATAAAAAGAAAAATAAATATAAACAGTTTAAACTTATGTGAGTGGCATTAAAAACTCCTTCTCAGTGATTATCTCTTGGTATATACTATTTCATCTGAATCACCAACAAATATATTAATAAGAATTATCAATAGTCATACTGTCATCGATCCTCAACGACTTCTAGTTGGTGATTGAAAAATCGTTACTCACACTGATCCTGTCATTAATCGCTAACAATAGTGTGTTGGTGATTATCAAGGATACCATCGTCTATAATTATGTGTGAATCACCAACCTCATACTATTGACAAATTTTAATCAATGATTATTTGTTTCATTAATTTTTTTATTATTGTATCCGAAAAGACATACATTTGCAATCTTGCCTAATGCCTCCAAAATGGCCTGTGTGTCTTTTTGCATTCTCGGATAAAAGAGAATTATCGTAAACTGACCCATTGTATGACATAATTTACATACATTTGTAAATAGCAAATTATCCTCGTCTTTGAACTTGCCTATGTGTACGCCTCTGCATGCCCAAATAGTTGATACAAATTCACATAAATCTTTACAACAATAGATAGCAATAAATTGAAAGGAGAAATTCACGTAGTCAACCTTAAATTTATCACCTCACAAGTGTGTCTAGTACTAATGCATGGGTCCATCAACATTTGGTTGTCATGTTTCAATTATGGCTGAAAAAATATTTGAGTTATTTCAACAAAATATGTTATATTGATTTGAAACTTAATAGGCTTGAGTCGAACTCTGAAAGTTGATCATTCAAATGGTAGTGTTCCCTCAATTCTTTTGTGTACAATTCAAAAGAAAAAATAACCTTAAATATCTTAAAATTAACTAACAAAGAAAGCATAATACATTATCCGTAATGCCTCGAATATATATGATTTCAATATTCCCATAATAAATTTAATAAAATGGCAATACATACCATCAAAGTTTTGTCAACATAAATCCTCTTGGTTAGACAAAGAAATATAATACTAACCATAGAAACAATAATATCCAATGATAAATCATTGAAAAGATCCATAAATAAAGTTTCAAAAATTTACTTTCTTCTCGTTAAGAGTGTCGACTCGTCACTCCAATTGCTTCCTCTTTTGTAATCTCTTCCTTTGAAATTGGAGTAATTTCTGGCATTTGATTAAAATAAGTCATCAAATGGATTCTTTCTAAAACTTAAAATACGACAATCCAACAATTTATGAATTTAGGTAACTTGTATAATTTTAGAAACTATGTGAAGGAAAACTAAGAACAGGAGACTAATTTAGACAAAAGGAAAATAAAGATCCCAAACAGAATATTAAGTTTAGTAAACAGAATGCTTAAATTGAAATGAAATGAAAGTTCAGTGACTAATTTAGACAAAATGAAAAGTCGAACGATGAAAATGAAACCACGAGATAAGTGTGTCCCAATTCGCCTTTTTCTTTTCTTCCCCTCCTCCTCCATTACCGTCTGTTCAATCACAGAAAACCCTTGCACTGCTACCCCCAAATCTGTACAAACCCTATTTCAAACTCGATATATACTATATCAAACTCATAGATTTGCACACTTATACACTAATTATTTTATACTATAATTATGGATGAAGGAGAAGGGGGTTTAAGCTTCGACTTCGAGGGGGGCCTAGATACGGGCCCGACACAACCCACAGCATCTGTACCCGCAACCCATTCATCGGCGGACCCGATCACCGCCTCGGCGGCAGCCTCCAATGTCAACAATTCGTCAGCCGCCCAAGTTCAGGCGGCTCAGGCGGCGGATGGGCTGGGAGGGGGCAGGCGGAGCTTCCGCCAGACGGTGTGCAGACACTGGTTGCGATCGCTTTGCATGAAGGGTGACGCCTGTGGATTTCTCCACCAGTACGACAAGTCACGGATGCCCATCTGTAGGTTCTTCCGCCTCTATGGGGAGTGCCGTGAGCAGGACTGTGTGTATAAACACACAAACGAGGATATCAAAGAATGCAATATGTAAGTATACATGATGTTTTTCCCGTATTTTTGGTATTTGTGGGATTTGTATGTGTGCGCGTGTTCTTGATGACGGTACTGAGCAAGGTTCGACCTTCTAAGCACTTGTTTTGTAATGTGATGGGGTTGGTTTGGCTGCAATGAATGTCTTTTATGTTTAAGATTATGAAAAAAATTAACAATTCTCGGATATGTAAGTGTCGTGGGATTTGGTTTTATAAAATGAATTTGGCCTGATATTATGAGGATTTGATGGGTTGTTAAGATAATTGGTTACGGCAATGAGTGTACTACACAATTTTTCCCACTTCCCCTGGATATTGTTTCCCTCTGTCCATTGGATGAATTGTTGTCCTTCCACAAGATGAATGCTCTGGATATATAAGCAGATAATAGATATATTGGTACATTATTGTCTTTGGGTCATTGGAAAAAAATATTGATTTTCCTACATAAAACGAATGGAACGAGGTTTCTTCGTATATGATATATCATGTTTTGTGTGTGTATATCAGGTATTTTCATCTTCTCATGCATGATAAAAGTTTTTACTAGGATTTATGTATACATATAATCATGAAATGCTACTCCCAACAATATTGGGAACTCATTTGAAAGTTTAGTTAACGCTTTTTGTACTCAACAATATGCTAAATTTGTTGTGTCTCGATTTCATCGATGGTTCAAAAAAAGAAAAATAATTGCGTCAGAATGTCTTTATCATCTATAATCTGTCTGTTTTCTGATTGGAGGCTCTATATTATAGGTATAAATTGGGATTTTGTCCAAACGGTCCTGATTGTCGGTATAGGCACGCAAAGCTGCCCGGACCTCCACCTCCTGTGGAAGAAGTTCTTCAAAAGATTCAGCAGTTGACATCCTACAACTATGGGAACTCAAACAGGTTTCAAAACCGTAATGCTAATTACGCCCACCAGACAGAAAAACCACAGTTCCAACAAGGGCTCAACGGGGCGAATCAGGTTGGAAATACGACCATGATTGAGTCCTCTAATGTGCATCAGCAACAAAATCAACAGTCTCAACAGCAGGTCAGTCAGGCTCCAATACAGAATCTTCCTAATGGCCAGCAAAATCAAGCTAGTAGGACAGCAACATCCTTGCCCCAAGGAACATCTAGGTGTGTTCAGAGTTACAAGGTCTTTAATTAGGTTGCGTGAACAGTTCATGTATTTATTTGTGGATGTTACTTTGAGAGATCTGTCCTGTGTCGACTGTAATTAGTGTCTTTAAAGCCTACATAGTTGTTTCTTCGTATTCCACATTTGTTTTCTCATAATTCCACATTTGTTTTCTCAGTCGATGTATATTAGCTTTCCTTATGCTCTTTTGCTCTTCCATATTATAACCTTGTTTACACGATCTAGCACTGGATTGAATGAGTGGTTAAAAAATGTACTGGACCTCAAGTCTACTTGGAATAAGGCCTAACTTCTTCTTGTTATTTACTCACAAGAGGAATGGATTTGAACTCTTGCCATTTTACATGACATTTTGAATGAGAGAAATGCTCTTGCCTTGCTGTTGTAGCATTTCTGTACATTTATTGGCAATGGATTGCCTTGGAGCTGATGACATTTACTAGAATATATGTTGTTCTTTCATATTGCTCTGAAAATAATATCCGTGAAAAGCTAAGGCACTGACTGAGACAGGGCTGGATTCTTCTTTTTCTTCAGTGGGGGTGGGTGCCCATCAGTTCTTTCTAACATCTTTGAACCAGCAGAACGAATCCCATTATTTAATAATTGATTTTGACCATGTTGGATAAGGTAACAAGACTTTATTTGCTCTGGCAGGATGCTTGTGTTAAAACCTTTGAACTGATGAAGATATGTTATGCTTAGCTTTATATATCAGAAAGTCAAAAAGGACAACTTTTTGGCGGACAAGACTAACACAATTATAATTATTGATCAATGCATTTAGTTTCATTCATGATTGTTTAATACTAAGATGCAACTAGTGATTTTTTCCAGAAAATGATTCTGATGCTTAAAGATGAATTTGCTACATGTCAGTTGAAGTTGTTGTATCATTATGGCAATTTGAATCAGTTTATCGATGAATCTTTATTCTCTATGTGTAAACGTGTTTGATTGTCATAAAATCTTCAAAACTGGGTTCTATAGTTTGATGTGTGAGCCGTGAAGTAGTTAATATTTGTAATGATGCTTTACATGCTCTGGTGATTAGTCCAATCCAGTGTTGTCTTTATATCATATACATTAAATCCAGTTGAAAATATGTTTGAATTGAAAAAAATGTCTTTTCTTGCTCTATGGGGCTGATTCTTCAAGGAGTTTGGCCTTCTGTTGTCCCTTGAGGTGTTTTAGTTCGATGCAACCTGGCTCTTGCCATGTCTGGACAATGCATAGGGGAGTTATAGAGAATGAAAACTAACCTTATTGTGCTGGACTTTGAAGCCATGAATATGTTCCCTTCCCTCCACCTCCCTAAAGGGAAAAGGGTTAAGTTCCATATCAGGTTGTTTCAGTGCATTTCTTTTTATGAATAGATTTTTGTTTATATATATTGAGTCCCTGTACTGCAGCGTGTGATAATTATTTTTTTGCATAATTTCAAAGTTAGGAATAATTTGAATCGTATCACTTCCCTTATATTATTTCTCCAAGTAAATTTCCTCATCCCCTCCATTTCTGTAAATGTTGTTTCCTTTGAGACCTCGTTTCTTACTTTTTCTATTCCATTTGCATGTGCATATATAGGTATTTTATTGTCAAAAGTTGCAACCGTGAGAATCTGGAATTGTCTGTACAACAAGGAGTATGGGCAACCCAACGAAGCAATGAGCCTAAATTAAATGAAGCTTTTGATTCTGTTGAAAATGTCATTTTGATCTTTTCAGTCAACAAGACTAGGCATTTTCAGGTAGGTTAAATATCCCCATGTAATTAAAATTTCAGAAGTTGTTATATTTTGTTTACTTTATAACTTCAAACAAAACTATTTTCTCCTTAATTATATTTACACTGCAGATGTATTTGTGATTTATTAGGGTTGTGCAAAGATGACATCTAGAATTGGTGGCTCCGTCAGTGGAGGAAATTGGAAGCACGCACATGGAACTGCTCACTATGGGCGGAATTTTGATGTCAAGTGGTTAAAGGTACACACTTTTGTTTTCCCAATATTTACATATTGTTGAAGGAATTTCACTCTTCAAATCTAGCTGCTGCGAGATGAACTAGACTTTTCACTGTCTGTCAATGACACCTTCCTGAGGGCATATGATTATGGGAAATGGTGGAGATTCTGCAGTATCAAATTCTGAGGTGTAGCATTGTTCTGATCAAATAACTCTGGTAGCTTGAGAAATTGGTAGTTAGAAGATAGTAACTGACTAAAAATAATATGATGACGATTTAAATTGCGCACATCCTAATCCTCATTTACATTGGGTTGATGAATCTTATTTGGTTGTTGGAGAATACCAAAAGGTAAAGTCCTCATTGTACAGTTGTTATTGTCTTTTTTTGTATCTCACATGGCCTTCATAATTGTCATTTTTAACCATTTAAATCAATTGTCACTTCATTTTGGTAGCATCTGTAATGACCCGGGCCTCGTGCTCAAACTGTTATATTATGGTACTGTCCGTTTTGGGAAAGCCTGGGAACATCTTACCTCTCATGAATTTTTGTCGCATCCCCTAAGATTCGAAGCCAAAACTTCTGCATTCTGAGAGATTTAAGTTAAATCCTGGTATCAATTGGATGCTCCTAAAGCGAACTATGATATAGCGATTTGGGCATAAGGCCCGGGTTGTTACAGAAAACTCGTTGTCTAATTGGTACTAGGATTCAATTTTAGTTTCAGAAGACATAGGTCTTAAGTTCGAGGGGATGTGACAGAAATTCGTGTAGGGTAACATGAGCTTAGACTCTCCCAAAGTGGACAGTAAATATGATATAACGGCTTAGACACGAGTCTTGGGTCGTTGCAAAAAAACGCGCGTTTTCTAACGACCCTGTCCAATTGGTATTGAGATTCAACTTAATTATCTCATAAAGCAAGTATTGAGTTTGAATATTGGGGGACGCGATAGAATTGGTAAGATGGATTTAAATTCTCCCAAAGCGGATTATACATATGATATAACGACTTGGGCATAAAAGCTCGGATCGTTACCTCATCACTTCCACAGCTTCCATCTTTTTGCAGTTGCCGATTTTTCAAAACCATAAAGCATGTTGGTGTGAATGATTGTTTATGCCACATCTATTAAAATGTGTGCACGACACTTCTTGATGCAAAATGTTGTATGGGAAAATTATTCATCCCGATAGATTATATGTTGTTTACTCTAGAATTATGGAACAATTGTACTCAGCTGTCAACTTGTTCCTGTATTCCCATCATCATCAATGGGATTTAAAGTTTTGGCTGTCTGTATTCTTGCAATACTGTCTGAAAGACACATTGTACATGTGTGAGCTTGCACATGGATCAACACTTATATGCACATTTTTTGATTTGGTCATTGTACAATGTGCACTCATCTTGCTCAGAATGCTTACATGGCAATTGTCTAAGCAAAATTCTGAACTATTACCCACTCTGGGTCAACAGTTGTCATACCTGGAGTAATTGCTAATATGCGCTATTAGTGTCATCACTTCATGGGCAAAATGTCATCTTTTTATGTTTTATTTCCAAGTTTAGGTCATTCACTTATTCGCAAATTAAAAATGTGGAAACATTACAAGAAACTTCAATTCGGCATTTTTTTCTATGATACAATTCCATTTTCTATTCAACACTTCCAACTTAACTGAATTTTGGTGTACATGTTGCGAAAATCATCAACGGTGAATAAAACGACCACTCTGATCTGGATGCTAACTGTTATGTTTACATGCAGCTCTGTGAATTGTCCTTCCATAAAACGCGGCATTTGAGAAATCCATTCAATGAGAACTTACCAGTGAAAGTACTTACTTTGAAACTCTTTCTTGTATTCATCTCTATGATTTACTTCGATATTGGAAAATTTATACTCTGTTTGCAGCTCATTTTATTCTGAAATCAGTTGAAATTTTGAAGAGAAGTCAATATTTTTAGGCGTTAATAGCAATCTGGAATTCTTTTCAGCACGTTAGAATGTGTTATAATAACAAATACAATGATGATTCATTACAATGGTCCTCTAGACAAATGATTTGGCTCTTTGGTGCCCCACAAATCTTGCGCTAAAATTGTTAACTATATAATTCATAAACATACGAAGTTAAAGTCTGGTTTATCTTGCGTTTTCTTTACCCACTAGGAGCGCTACCCTTTGTGATTAACAATAGCACAGATTGGAATGAAAAAAAAAAATTAATCCGATCCATGCAAGTTGTGAAAGTTGCTGTGGAAGCTGAAATAGGGATTCGAAGATGAATGAAACGGGGGAAATAAACCGGGGAACATCTTGTCTGGTTGGCAAAATCAAATATCTATAAACCTGTCCAAAGCTTATTTCCCTTGATTTTACTAATTGCAACATTCGCACTAATTCATAAAGATGGATTAATGAAAACTGATACACTTGGGATGTGTAGTTAATATAGATAATTCAAGTAAAAGTTAACCCAACCTAGAAAATGAAACTTGTAATGTGACTTGTGCTCTAAGCTCCTTAGATGCCTGTTATTTGACTTTTTTTCATGGGCCAAATTTAATGGAGATTTATAAGTTTTCTTTGATGATGTTCTGTTCATGTTACTGCAGATAAGCAGAGACTGTCAAGAGCTAGAGCCCTCTATTGGAGAGCAGTTGGCATCCTTACTCTACCTTGAGCCGGACAGTGAACTTATGGTACTTAAATTACCTTAGACATTGACTGTAGGGCATTTTACTAAACTGTATCTAGGCAATTCTTTTCTTGCAAGAATAAAATGTTTGCTAAAGTAGTTCAAGCATCACTATAGTAGCATCATTGTTACTACCCCATCGTTTTACCTCAAAAACAACAATTTAGCACAGCAGCAATGTGTCTCATGACTCGAGAACCATGTAGCTATATTTCTTGACACTTGTGGGTCATTATAATTTATCTCAATGGTGACTTCTGTTGTCTTTATACTTTGACGTTTCTACTCCATTTCTTTTGTGGTTCTTTGCTTGGTGATTTAATATTGAATACTTTTGTTTTATAGTATTGAGGGGTTTGAGCTCATAAACCAAGTTCCCTTTGAATTCTTTAGGTTGCATTTTACTATCCTAGAGTAATGATCAATTATTCTGATGCATGGAGCATCCATTGCTAAAAACCATGCATTGCATGGAATCTGTAGGTGCATTACAATTTTGTACATTTTGGTATAAAATAGTTTGCCTCCAGTTGTGGTATTATTGTTCCGATTGGCATAGATTGTTGAAAATGGTAATCTACTCTTTTCTAGGCTATCTCACTGGCAGCAGAATCAAAACGAGAAGAGGAGAAGGCAAAGGGAATCAAACCTGGCAATGAGAGTGAAAACCCAGATATTGTACCCTTCGAAGATAATGAAGAGGAGGAAGAGGAAGAAAGTGAAGAAGAGGATGAAAGCTATGGACAGGGTTTCGGACCAGGAGTTCAAGGAAGGGGAAGGGGCAGAGGAATGGTGTGGCCTCCTCACATGCCTCTAGCACATGGACCCCGACCCTTCCCGGGGATGCAGGGCTTCCCCCCTAACATGATGGGTGGTGATGGTTTTCCTATGCCTGATCTTTTTGGTATGGCACCCCGGGGCTTTGGACCATACGGTCCTAGATTCTCGGGTGAGCTCATGGGTCCCGGCTCGGGAATGATGTTTCCTGGCAGGCCTTCCGGAGGATTTGGGATGATGATGGGTCCAGGAAGACCCCCTTTCATAGGTGCAGGTGCTGCAACCCCAGCACGAGCTGGGCGGCCCGGTAGCATGCCACCATTTTTCCCAGCTCCATCACAACCTTCACAAAATTTTAATCGACCGAAGAGAGATCAGAAAGCTTTATCTGGCTATAGGAATGATAGATTTAATTCTGGTTCAGATCTAGGTATGGCTGGCTCGGTTGGACCCAATGATGAGGCACCAAATCAGCAAAGAGGGAAAACTCAATCGGAGGATCAGTACAGTGTTGGAAACGATTTCAGAAATGACGAAAGTGAAAGCGAGGATGAGGCTCCGAGAAGGTCGAGACATGGGGAGGGAAAAAAAAGGAGGCACAGTATGGAGGTAGATGCTACCACTCTCCCCGATCAACCAATGTAGCTGTAACATTGACAACTGAAGCAAGCTTGTACCTGCACATCCCAGTGGTCGAGGATATTTGAGATCACAAAATAGAGTATTCTTCTATGATTAACTGACCTGCCTTGCCTTGGTGGCGTTGCCTGTGAGTATCTGGACCTCGAACATGGGAAGGCGCTCTGTACTTTTATGCATATTGACCTCCTTTTCTGTTTCAACTTTACAGTTAGAAGGGATAGTATTTGATTCATCCAAGTTTGTGATGTACACATATTTGACACTTTGTTTTGGGATGTGATTTGGCAGTAGGCCCGTTACATTAATGTTACCTCCCACCAGTAAAAAGGAAAATGATAATATAGTTACTTCATGAGCCTTTAACCATGCAGTATGTGTTTGCTCTCTGCTATTTTAGTTAGTTCGTGGATGCCTAGGTGTCACGGACTCACCATGCAGCGTCCAAGGTCCTCTGGATCGACCGTCTGGAAAGCTCATCGTGAGCATAATTAGTGCCATTTTGCACATTGATGGCCTCAAGCTTACCTTTGGTACAGTCGGAAACGTCATTCTTATTGCTGTGCTACCTCAAAAGAGTTTCCCCTTGCATGCAATTGTCGAAATACAAAGCATATCTATCAAACATAACCTATAAAATATACAAAAATTGGAGTTTTATGAAATTAGCTTATAAATTGGGAGGATATTTAAGGTTGAAATTGAATCTCTCTCTCTCTCTCTAATACTCGTGGCAAAGTTTTTCTTGCTCTAGAACGTGCCGACATATTACCTTATCTGAATTCTTTGCTTATATAAATCATCTCTCGTCATTATAATAAAGACGGACTCTCTTGTATGTACAAATCTCACATTTCCAAAACTCATTATTGAGTATCAATTCTATTCCACTATCCTTACCCCTATCAATCAAAATTATTTTCCAAATGAATGTTTCGAAATATTTTGAGTGAACTAGCATAATCACATTTGATATGCTTAGAAGGTTTATGTTAATGCTCATTTTTCTTCAAACTCATTTTTAACTGCACATTCTCCAAATAAAATAATATTACACGTAAATATAATTTTTTTTTTCTACTTTAAGCATGCATTTTTCATCAAAATCACTATTATAAAATTTATTTTTCCACAAAATGAGGTTCAAACACATCCTAGCATTGTCTTTGGAGCATATTAGGTTGACGGAGAAAGAGAGCCTTAAAATTCTTTATTTTTCACCCATTTTCAAGCATACGCTTACACAATAAAATTTTATGCATAAAAATAAAAATAAAAAGTTATAATTTTTTAATTACACATTCTAAAAAATTCACTATTCAAAACATCATTTTTACCTAATTTCTCTTTATAATGACATCAAACCATAGTTATTAGACCCGACACGAACATCGACACGGACAAAGTACTGGTCTCGGGTTACTGGTTGAATGGTGGCTCATTGCATAAAAAATTATAAAAAAAATTAAGTATAAAAAAATTTTCATGCAAATTTATATTTTTTAAAATTATTTTTCACTAATTATTTAGTCTTTAAAATAAAGTAAAAGGTTTAATCAAAGTTTTTATAATAACATTTTTAGAAAATATATATATGATTTATTGGATATATATAACTTATTGTACAATAAAAATATTGAAGTACTCTACAACTCTTATGGTGAGCAACTAAATTGTTTTACTTGGAGGTTCATTTTCAATTCCTTCACTCCCAAAATTTTAAAATGCAATTTGAAAATCGGTAAACCGGTTGGGTTAACTCGGTCAAAACCGCCGGTTAGCTTGATCAAAGTCGATTTTTGACCGAATCATGTGTATTCTTATTAAATTAATCTACCCGACATGAGGTTTTTAGAAGCATTATTCTTATTAAAAACATTATTAGTCAACTTTTGGTAACTGTACATGTTAAATAGAAATGAAGGGACGAAATTGACGTTCAAGTTGATGGGATGTGTATAAAGGACATTTTCTTGGATTAATCCACAAGAATATCCAACCAGGACTGTTTTAAATCTTATCAATATAGCAATGGACAGCGGTTATGGGTTTTCTCGTTATTATGGCACTAAAATTTGGGAACAATATACTGTGAAGGAGAGGGAAATAGGGTGGATTTGTTCATAATTCATGACCCTCTTAGCCCCAATTTTACCTCGTGTTGCAGTGATTTCTACAAGGAAGCAGACTGTAATATCAGATTTATTTGTGTAAAAACATGATTTAAGTCTATTGGGATATTATATGCCGATTTCCCACTCGATTTGATGGTTGCGAACGATTCAATTTCAACCAACCTCGATCTAAGATCCCTGCCCGCCTTATTGCTACTCTCTTCTTCTGGCTCCTTGGAATTTTCCCCCCACAAAATTATTGTTTTTTATGGTAATATTCCTTAAGCATGGTAAATTTCTCGACAATCTCTGTCTTGAATTTTTGATGTGGTTGTTTATGGTTTTCTCCTAACCTTTAAAACGGACCGCCCCTCAAGTGTCATCGGTGAAATACCCAGGACCAACAAAATCCAGCGGGGGCAACTGCCCCCACTAGACCTCAGGTGGCTCCGCCCCTGCTTGTTTTGACTAAAGATCGTTGATACAAGTTGTTGCAGACGCTCGCTAGATAAGCTAAGATTTTAAGTTGACAGATCCGATCCTTGAGTCTAGAAGCGCGTCATCACACTTCAAAATTCACCATGTTTTGGCCTTTGGCTCGAATCTCCACTACATTTCCAGTACGTGCTTTTAATTTTGTGTTCAGAATATGTTATGTTTTTTTTATAATTGCTAATTTGTATCCTAGTAATGGACGTGTTTGTGGGCACTGGGTATGATGCCCAGTTATCTGCGTTTTCTGGAGTACTGTTTGATTTGGTGAGTGTAGAAGTATGGGCAATGCAGTAGGTCTTGAAGTGTGAAGAAGATAAGGGAATTTATATAATTGCATTTCGTATTTGCTGCTATGCAGTGCCTGAGTGATTATATATTAGTTTGTTACCCAATCATTACGAGTCATGTATAGTTGTTTTTAGTTAATTGAAACTTGGGCTGCAATGGATTATTAGGTGGATTGATGGGCAGGGAAACAGTACCCAGAGCAAATCTTGACTTGTGGTACTGCCATTAAGAGGAGTGTGTCTGGTATAGAGTATAGACCCCTCCACTTGTCGCATTATTAGAATCCTTTTTCTAGATAAAAGATTTAGAACCCTGAGTTAGTTTATTAAATAGGAGAATAATATTCTTCTCACATGTTTTTAGTGTCTTGATCACACGTTTGTTAGGGATCTAGCCCAACCCTAGGACTGAGTTGTAATTTTCAAGTTATGCATGTTTACATGCTCTTCCATATCACGCTAGTTCATATTGCTCTAGGCTATATGCCAAGGGATATAACCTCGCTAGCCATTTTTTTCTATGAGGTCATTTCCCCTAGATGTTTCAACATATTCATATACTTTCAATGTCCAATTTTTCCTGTTCAAATTGTTGAGTAAAAAGGGTTGGATAATGTCAAACATTTGAGTAAAAAATGTTGCTCCTTTCACTAATAACATTTCCGTTGCAGGTGGAGACCATTTTAGACAAGGAAAATTTTACACTGGAGGAGCTTCTGGATGAAGATGAAATAATACAAGAATGCAAAGCACTTAATGGCCGTCTTATTAATTTGTAAGTTATAAATTGACTCACTGCACAATTGTTCTATGAGTCACATGTTCAAATTCAAAATTTAATGGCTGTTGCTGCTTTTATTTATCATTTTAATGTCATCTTTTGCACTTTGATAAAATGTCCTCATGACAGAACAAGATAGTGGGTTCAAAATGTTAATCTTCATGGTTCACCTTATCCAAATAATGCCAAAGTTCAAATCTCTATCCAATTTAACCACTTAACAATCTTGAATAGGTAATATGGGATGATTTGGTGTCATTTATATAGGGCTTCAATTTAGATTCAATGCAAGAGAATGAGAACATTTGAAGAATTGGAAGAAAGGTTGAATGATGTAGATGAATAAATGAAGCATGAGACAGAAGATCAGGAGTAGAGTAAAAGCTATGTACGAGATAAATGTATTCTAGAACTCTTTCATGCAGTGTTGAAGGATGAAAATGAGAAAAGAATGGATAATGCAATTGAACTGAAGGTTTTAGCATGGCTTGTGAGATGGTGGAAATCAATGTATAGTCATAGTGGTAGGTAAGAAAATGTACTTGGTTGAATCTCATCATACACGAGAAATGGTGGAAGTTGAAACAGTGCAGCTGTTAATTTATTTTCTTTTGTGTGGCATAAAAATGGAAACTGGGAAATGGTAAATCCAAAGTCCAAGAGATTATGTATTTAGTGCATGGGTAAACTCCCACCTACAACAACAGAAGGAAAAAGAGATGAGAAAAGTTGAGAAAACGAAGTTGGAAGGAGGAAAAATAGAGAATTGAAGAATTGTTTGAATGAGGAATACATGTACTGTCGATATTTCGATGCTTACAGTTGAGAGCCCCTTTTGTGATGGATTTAAATAGATTGTTAAGTTTTACGCATCTATATCTAACCTTTGTTTGAGCTCCATTTTGAGAGAAAAAATGCATTTTTAAATAGTGATTTTGGAGAATGTGTGGTTAAAAATGAAAAAAAAAAAAAAAGTGTTCCTTGTAATATTATTTTATTGGAGAATGTGTGGTTGAAAATGAGTTTTGAAAAGATGATTTTTTGATAAAATGGGGCTCAAATAAGGGCCTAACATGCTTATTAACTATGTAACGCGTGTGGAATCATTTTGTGGATAAGATTCATGAGCATACCGGTTTTAATTAATAAGCTTCTAAAATCATACACATGCATACAAGCATATAATGATAATATGCTGCTTATCCAAATGTCGAGAATTCTGCATCTTTCAGTTCATGCAACGAAATGTAGTTGAGGATGAAATGACAACATTTATCTAAATAAAATAAGATGCAATTGGTAAAGTTATATCCCGGTCTATAACTGCAAAGGATTTATTGATTACCAAGAGAAGTTCTATTCATGATAGAAGAACATATTTATGGACTTTGATTTCATTATTTAGCTAGAAATGTTGAATATAAATTGATTGCTAGTTACATGTGAATGGTATTTGGATATGTTCAAATACGGACATTGGAATGGCTGAAAAGGATGTCATATAGCTACCAAAATTTTATTATGAGAAAGGCTTATTTCGTTGTCGAATGTGTACATGTATTCCTTTTGTTTTGGGGACCTTTAGTAGAAATAGTAAATATCTAATTGTTATTTTTTGTGAGTGTAAATTACTTGCAGGACTTGTAAACGTGTCTCTTGATTTATTGCTATAGACTACCATAATGATTCTCATTTGCAAGTATTTGAATCATTGCTTCCCTTTTACATGGTGTTATGGGAATTTTATTTCCTATCTATTTAAAATATAGAAAAAAATGTCCTCTTTTCATTCCATTTTTATTGCCTAAATATTCAGGAGGAAAGAAAAATCCAAGGTCCTCATTTATCACACAGTAACTAGTTTCCTGCTCTTGTAGTTTGCAAGAAAGAACTCAAGTTGAACAACTTGTTCGATACATAGTGGAAGAAGCTCCAGAGGATGCTGAGAAACAGCGTACTTTTAAGTAAGTGGCTGTCATGTGTGTGTGTGTGTGTGTGTGTTGCCTAGCTACTCTACTCTGTACAAGATCCATATTGGATTCAAAATGGAAGGCTTCTGATAACTATTTTATTTTTTTTATTGCTTGTGCTCACAGATTTCCTTTTGTTGCTTGTGAAATTTTCACCTGTGAAGTTGATATAATACTCAGAGCTTTGGTAGAGGATGAGGAGGTAGGAATTTTTTAGAACTTTCCACAAGTTATCTTTGATCTTGACTTTGACAAGGTGGCTCTTTACTTTGGGTTCAGCTTATGAACCTGCTCTTCTCTTTCTTGGATCCTGAGCACCCTCATAGTACATCATTGGCAGGTTACTTCAGCAAGGTATGATTAGAAAAAGAGTGTAAAATTTGGGAATTAGTTACATTCTGTCACCTATGATCATGCATTGTTCTGTCACTTATGATCATGCATAGCATGGATAAATTTAGAGAAAGAAGTAAACAGGAAATAGTTTAATGTGTTAGCTATTAAGACCTTACTGTCCTTTAAATGAAATAAACTTCTCACCCGCGATCATGCATAGCCCGCGATCATGTCCAATGTTATTGTGATGGGAAGCCGCTTTGAATGACGAGTCCAAAAAATTTGTATGAATTAATCCCCACTGTCCATCTTACCATGTATTTTCTCTTCATCTATACTTTTGATTTTTATTTGTAATCCTCTACTTCTAGAAGTCAGTGTTTTCCTCGAGCTGAACGTAAATAATAATGGTCCCCATTGGTTAGCCCATGCTTCTTAACTTGTCTGTCAGAAAAGTTTTTGTGGTCAACCTGCACCATCATTCCTACAATCATATTTCTTCAAAGCCGAGCCTACAAACCCCTTCTGCACCTGGGACCTTAGGATTCTGTTACCCATTACCAGTGTAATGGCCAAAATTCAGTGTACATGCACCTCAGCATCCTTCGATATACATTCCCAAAATTTTTGTTCATACTATCTGAATCTCAGGGGACTGTTTTTCGTTTAAAAAGAAAATGATGGAGGAGGGACTGAACAATATGGTTTTGTCCTTCAGCATTTGGTTGCTCAGTTGAGGGTGATGTCCATCAACTTTTTCAAAGATAGACAGTGTTCGCTTTACTAAAAATTATTATATGTTTGCTTTACTAAAATTTAAGCTTTCTTCTATTTGAGGTATTATTGTTTGTTTTCTATGGTGGTGTTTAATATCCAGATTTTCATAATTTTAGGTGGTTATCTGCCTCTTGCTGCGGAAGATGATTCCTTTAATGAATTATGTACGAGTAAGTCATTTTTTTGTAAATATCCTTGGTTCTTATCTGCTTCTGTCCAGAAGTCTAGGTTCCGGTGGTCTTACGGACTCTATATGCCCAGTTAAATGTGCTTTTGGTTGTTCTTTGTGCATAACTTCTTGATATTTTTACTATTGGCGTCAACATGAAAGGGGATGTTATGAAGTTGAGTGATGGAACCTGGATTTGTGTGTGTGCGTGTGTGGGGTAGGAAAAACTCTATGTTAGTACAAATATAAATTAGGGATTCTTTAACTTTGTCATTTGTAGCTATGACTTGACAGAGGAAGCAATAGTCGTTTCAAGTAATTCAACCTATTATTAAAGAATACGGCTTCAGTTGGCATTAGGAAACTAATTTACTGTAGCTTGAACCGCGCTCACTGTTTTTTTTGACTTATTTGATAAAACATGCAATTATATTTTCATATACTGGTTCTCCATATGGATGGTTGGATATTTGGAGGCACTGCTTACTGCTGAATATTTGAAACTCAAATCTTCGTGATACGATGTACTCATTTAATGCTCATCCAGGATCATCGCGATGTTATCAGGAAGCTTATTGACCTCATCAGAATTACATCTATCATGGAGGTTAGCTGTTCAATTTTTTCTTCTCGATGATATCACCCATCTGAAATCTTTGTGTTTTTCCTTTTGAGCAGGTTCTAATTCGTCTAATTGGTGCTGATGAGCACATATATACTAACTACTTGGACTCAATTCCATGGTTGGAAGATATGAATGTTCTGGAGATGATTGTGGATAAGTTCAGTTCATCAGTAAGTTGCTTAGGGATTTGGTGGTCTTGCATAATAATGAATATTTATGTTCCTACTTCTCTTTAGTGCCTCTGGCTTTCACGTGTGAATGTTTAAGAGCTTGCCTTGGTTCATTTTGGAACACATGGAATTAGAGTCTGTTTACAACGAATTGGAGGGTTATCTATAGTAACAAAAAATCCATGCATCAGAGTCAGACCGTGTGTGCTTCCTTTGTGCATATTGAATTTGCGTGTTTCTTAAGCTCTTGCTACTTTACTGAACGAGCTCAAACACTAGTTTGCAGATTCCTTGATCATGGTGTCACGTTAGGAAGTCAGTGCCAGAGATTATTCATTTCATGATAAAATTTAAGTACTTTATAAGGCTCAAAGTACCTGAACCACACATTATAGATAATGAATTTCCTGCCAATCAAAGGTTGACTTTAGCTGAACGTACACACTTTTATTTCTTTTCACTGTTAATTTATCATAAAGAAATAGGCATAACTACAAATTTGCAGGACTGCCCTGGAGTGCATGCTAATGCTTCTGAAACACTTTGTGCAATAGCTCGATATGCTCCCCCGGGGTTAGCTTCAAAAATCTCCAGTCCAAGGTAAGATTAGCCATTTTCTCTTATTTCTTCTTATTCTCCCTTTTCTTACCCTCCTCATATCTTGAACTGGCTTGCGTAACAGTTTTATAGGAAGATTATTCTGTCATGCTTTGGAAGAATCACGACCAAAATCCGTTTTGGTTAACTTGCTGTCTGTCTGCATATCCTTGTTAGACCCCAAGAGGCTAATGCCAGGAACATATCATTTGTACAACCACCAAACAACTTATGGATCTGGAATCAGTGTAAAACCTGAGACAGTTGAAGGCATGTTGGTGAGCCTAGGTATTGTTGCTCAGGAAAATGTATTACGATTTTTAAATTATAGAACATATAAGAAATTTTATATGAAATATCCTGCTACTTAAAAAGAACGGATTTCAGCCTGAAATTTGTGAAAAATGCTTCTTCATGCACTCCTCACCAAGTAATTCTCTTGTTGGAAAAAGAAGAGAGGACATTGCACTTATTTCTGTTGAAATCCCAAATTGATTGAGAATAATTGACAAGGATTCCCCTTTCCATAGTTAGAATATATTGATTGATTTGTCTTTGTACTATAAATAGGGACTCTTGCACCGTACAAAATTCAAGAAATATAGAAGAAACGTTCTGACTTAAATCTTCTCCATATTTTGGTATCAGAGCCCATTAAGCTCTAACGAGTAATTCGATCCGATTAAGACTCAAAAAATCGAGCACAAGAATTTTAAGATTGGTTTGCTCAAACGAGCCGCCATCTTGCGGGGACATGTTATGGAATAAAATCTCACATCTAATAAAGATGAAAACATAGACTAACTTACTCCTCTTAATAATGGTGACCTTTTAAGATGAAACCCCAAATCTTAACATGGTGTCAGAGCCTAATATCATCTCTTAACCCAACAAAATAATGACAGAAACCACCACCAGTAGCAAAGGATCAACAACCTCTGACTCTCTCAATGGCGAATTTGAAGCAGCTACGGCCATGGGTTCAGGGAAAAATTCATCATTCCAATTAACAGTTGAAAAATTGAATGGGAAGAACTTTCGAGAACTGTCTCAATTGATCAAGCTAATAATTGATCGAAAAGGAAAATTAGGTTACCTCACTGGAGAAACAAAAAATCCTACAACAACCAATGCTGCACTTCCTAAAAAATGGAGGTCAAAGAATTTCATGGTTACTGCGTGGCTCGTAAACGTTGTTTCTACTAACTGTGAAGGATGTATGGGACGCAGTTAAGGAAACTTACTTAGATTTCGAAAATTCATCACAAATTTTTGAAATCAAGACTAGGTTATGGCAGTGAACGAGATGTGACTGATTACTACCTAGAGATGACGGTTTTGTGGCAAGAACTCAACTTAAGTTCTGAAGAAGAATGGGAATGCCCAGGAGATAGCACTTGTTACAAGAAAAAAATTAGAAAACAAGAGAGGATATGAGTTCTTGGCCGGACTGCATCGCGACCTAGACGATGTAAGGGATCGAATTCTTGGCTGTCGACCATTACCGTCCACAAGGGAGGTCTTCGCAGAAGTCCGACGAGAGGAAAATCATGTTGGAAGAGTTTGGTGGAGTGCTTGGGTCAGGAGCTGAAGTTTCAACCCTATGGAATTGGGCTTATAAAAAAATGGGGCTCAAAATTCATATGAGGTGTCAAAATTTGGTGTTGGGCATGAAGTTATGGGCCTTTTCTCGAAAGGGGCAGCAAATGGGTCAAGCCCAAAATGACAACGAGAACAACCCTGGTGTGAACATTATCGGAAGTTAGGACATAAAGAGGCCACATGCTAAGATTTACATGGGAAACTGATTAATTGGAAACCAAGACAAAATAAAAGCCATGGATACCAAGCATTGATCATCAAACAGAAGAACTCGAGGTATAAACAACCAGCTTAATTCCGAAGCAAATCTACAAAATTGTCTCTAGTCTTCAAATACCTGGTCAAACTTTCACGAATGGTTTGTCAAGTTCCCTGGCGCACACAAATAATTTTTTGAGATCCCTAAAATCCACCACTTAATCTCAAACTCCTTGGATTATTGACTCATGAGCATTTGATCACATGACGGACTCTTATCATTTGTTTTCATCATACTCACCTTGTGCTGGTAATCTTAAGGTTAAAATTGCGGATGAATCACTCTCTTAAGTCACAGGAAAAGGAAGTATTCAAATTTCTGATTCTATAACTGTAGAATCGATCCTTCATGTTCCAAATTTATCCTGTAATTTATTATCAATAAGCCAGCCGACAAAAAATTCCAACTATTCTGCTAAATTCCTTCCATCTCATTGTGTTTTTCAAGACCAGTGCGAAGGAGTGTGAATTACTCTACTATTTTGAAGAAACTGATGTGAGTAAACGTCAAATTACACTTTGTAATTCTACATTTATCCTTAAAAATAGGGAAGTTATGTTATGGCATTTGAGAATGGGTCACCCAAAATTTTCAATACTTGAAACGTTTATTTCCTTCCATTTTTCCAATTAAAAATTCTGTTGATCTTTAATGTGAAATCTTTGAACTTGCAAAATATCAACGTGCATCATTCCTGAAATCCGCATACAAAATATCAAAACCATTCACCATGATCCATAGTGATTTATGGGGATCCTCACGAACCCTGAATCGTACTCATACAAAATGGTTCGTTACATTTATTGACGATCACACCTGCTAAAAGAAAAATCCGACATTCAGTCCTTGTTTATCAATTTCCATTCTATGAATCAAACACAATTTTAAAAAAAAAATCCAAATTCTCCACACCGATAATGGCACAGAATACTTCAATAAAATCATGAGGAGTCTCCTTCGAACACATGGAATAATTCATCAAAGTTCGTGCTTCAACACTTTCCAACAAAATGGGATGACCGAATGCAAACATAAACATCTTCTAGAGTTAGCTTGTGCCTTGATGTTTACTGCAAACATTCCTAAAATATTCTGGGGAGATGCTATCCTCACATCTATATATCCAATCAACAGAATGCCAAGTCGAACTCCAAATTTCAAAAAAAAATTCAAAAAATCTTCCCTACCTCTTGCCTTAGCTCTAATTAGGTGCACTGCATTTGTTCATGTTCATCCTCACTTAAGCAAACTTGATCCAAGATCCATAAAATGTGTTTTCATTGGATACTCTATTGCTCAAAAAGGCTATAAGTGCTATGATCCTTCCACAAATAAGTTTTTTGTAAGCTTGGACGTCACATTCTTTGAATCTACTCCATACTTTCAAAAAGCCTCTGAAGGGAAAAATTGCATGAAGATAGGTTTTTTAACTGTGATCTTTCTCCTCTTGAACCTACCATAAACATCAAATCTATCACTTCACCTAGTTCTGATATTCCATTAACATGAGAAAACTTGAACTTAGGTGACACGTGTAGGAAAGCTAAGTGATAAGGAGATACTAGTTTATTCAAGGAAGCTAAAATCAAAGTACAAGGAGAATCTCACACTCGAAGCACCCAGAGTCAGAATCGTTGATAGCTCTAGATCCTCGTCAACCACCAGAATTCTCTGATGTTAACCTACCTATTGCTCTCAGAATACAAACTTTGTCATGTACCCTCCATCACATTGCAAAATTCACGTCTTATAATGCTCTATCTACAGGATTTCGTACTTTTATATCTCATCTTGGCAGTATAGAAATTTCAAGAGATATTCAGGAAGCCTTGAAAATTCTGGAAGTGTAGAGAAATAGTATTTGAGGAAATGCGAGCATCGGAAAAAAATGAAACTTGGAAGGTGATGGACTTATCGAAAGGAAAGAAACGAGTTGGGTGCAAATGGGTATTTAACTTGAAATACAAAGCTGATGGGACAATAGAAATGCATAAAGCTCAATTGGTCGCAAAAGGTTACACGCAGACATATGGCATTGATTACACAAAAACATTTGCATCAATGGCAAAGTTGAATACAAATTCGAGTGCTTCTAATGTTATCAGCCAATTTGGATTGGCCACTCCAACAACTGGACATTAAAAATGCATTCTTGAATGGGGAGTTGGAAGAAGTCTTCGTAATAGTACCGCCAGGCTTCTGCAAAGTTAATGAAAAAAATTGATTATGTAAACTAAAAAGGTCTTTATATGGACTCAAACAATCACCAAGAGTATGGTTCGATAGATTTGCAAAAGTACTGAAAAGCCAAGGATATCACCAAGGACGGTCAGATCACACTATATTTCTTCTACAATTCGAAGATGGTACTTAAACGATTCTAATCGTATATGTCGACGATATTATTCCGATGGGTGATAATATGGTAGAGATGGAAAGACTAAAGATGAGCCTAGCCACCGAATTTGAAGTGAAGGATTTGGGATCAATGCGATATTTCTTGGGAATGGAAGTTGCTAGATCAAAAGGAGGCATCAATATATCACAGGGAAAATATGTTCTCGACCTTTTTATCGAAACCGGCATGTTAGGATGTAAACCAAGCGATACCCACGTGGATGTGGGAAAGAAAACTGAAGATGGAGGAATCCAGTTTAAAGATTAGTTGGAAAAATTATCTACTCATCACGTACCAGACCTGACATCGCATTAACAGTTAGTCAGTAAGCCAACACGTACATTCTTCAAAGGAAAGTCACCTAGAAGCTGTCTACAAGATACTCAGATACCTCAAGGGCTCCTTGGGAAAATAATTATCAAAAAAGGTGAAAGCAAAGAGGTTGAAGTCTTTACAAATGCACAACTACTGGTTACTGTACTAGTTTCCAATCAAACTCTATTATGATAATAAAACAGCAATCAATATTTCCCTTAATTCTGTTCAGCACGATCGAACTAAACATGTAGAGGTGGACCGACACTTTATAAAGGAAAAGATTGAAGAAGGAACGATTTGTATGACCTATGGCCCCACACAAGAACAAACTACGGATGTCTTTACCAAAGGACTACCTAAACAGAAATTCGTTGATTTCATTTGCAAGTTGGATATGATTAACATTTACGATCCAACTTGAGGAGGAGTTTTGAAATCCTAAATTGATTGAGAATAATTGATAAGGATTCCCCTTTCGATAGTTAAAATATATTGATTGAATTGTTGCAGATTTGTAGAGATTGTAGGATAATTTTATTCTTTTTTCTTCCATCTTTGTACTATAAATAGGGACTCTTGCACTGTACAAAATTCAAGAAATATAGAAGAAACATTCTGACTTCAATCTTCTCTATATTTCTACAATTTCATTGATATATTGCCCTTGTTAAGCTTTTTAAAAAAGCTGATCAGACCAGAGAAGTCCCAGTTTTTCAAGAATGATGCTAGCTTGTTTCTTTAATTGCCTATTTTTATTTTGATGTAATAGAAAGAACCAACATAAAACTTGAAGCTCTTGGTCTAGCAGTCTTGTTTTCTAAATTTTTACATACATTTATGAGGATAAATTAGATATTATTTGGATGTATTTTTATTGCTTAATGAGGTGATGATAGTGATGCATAAAGAAATCTTTCTCCTGCCTTTATATTGTAGGCAATATACTCAAGCTTTTGGATCCTTCATCCGAAAATGTGGTCTTGCTAACTACATATGGAAAGTTGCAGCCTCCTCTTGGAAAGCATCGTTTGAAGGTTTTTTTTAAATAATTCTCAAGGAATTAGAATTTCTTTTTTTGATGTGGATGTAATTTTATATTGACTGCGTGTACAATCACATTTTCCCTCTGAAAATTAGAAGTTCATAGTAATTCAGTTTATTTATGCCAGTTACAATTTGTTCTTACTTCCTTGCTAAAGTGTTCTTAAATAAGAAGACATCAACTCTCCAATCATCTTTGTGTGTTTTAAGAGATTTTTTCCATATACAGTCTTTCTTTTCACTGCTACACCCACATCCAAGCCCCAATATTTTCTTGGAACACTCAGATCTAAATGTGAATGGTGGGTCTTTCAGATTATAGAGTTCATCTCAGTCTTGTTGACTGTTAGTAGCGAAGCTGCAGAAAAGGAATTGATTCGCCTTGGCTCTTTAAAAGGCATTATAGAATTATTTTTTGAGTGAGTTTCTTGCCTCACTCCAGCTTCTAATTTCTGTGGAAAAGAAAATTTCTGAATACTCTAAATTCACCTGGTGTTGATTTTAGGTATCCATACAATAACTTCTTACACCACCATGTCGAGAACATTATAGTATCTTGCTTAGAAAGCAAGAACGCACATGTTGTTGAACATCTTCTTGACGAATGTAATCTTCTTGGGAAGATTCTTGAAGCAGAGAAGAATTTCACATTGGATGTTGATAAAAATAAGGTAATAGTCAACTCTCTTTAATAACTTGAGTTGTATTTTTGTATTTTTTATGCGCCTATCTTTTCTTCTACTTTCAGGATTATCATTTCTACGTTCTCATTCAACTGATATTGTGGTATTCTAAACATTGGCCAATAGTTGAAAATTATACAAGAATAATTTTGTTGAAATGTGTCTTTCAGCCAACCGTTCCTGCTGAGGGTAGAAGACCGCCAAGGATAGGGAATATTGGACACACGACACGCTTGGCTAACAAGCTTATCCAAGTAGGGAATAACAACAGCGACGTACAGACTTTTTTGCAGGTTTAGCACATCTTCATTTTTCTGTCAATGCTTACATCTATCAGTTTGTGTAGGAAGTTAATTGGTATGAAGCGTCCTCACTACCTCATCATCCCATAAGGAAAAGAAATGTTTTTTATAAATCACCCATTTATGGAATCTTTGACAAAGTTCCATTTTTACCAGCACTGACTGATAGTTGTGTTTTTAACTTTTTCTCTGTTTTAGGTCAATACAAGCTTATAGTTTTAATTCTGGAATGTGTGGCTCTAATTAGTGCTCAACATTTATTTTTTAAGATATCTTAAGCTGATATGATTGTATTTGATGTTTGAGTGAACTCATAACTGCATGGGATAATTTCAACCACAATCTTGCAATGTAGCAAGATTATATTACATGAACTATTTGTGCCAGATTCTGTCTGATACTTTTTTGAGGCTTCTCTTGCAATTCCTCTTGCCAGAAAAATAGTGAATGGGCTGATTGGTATTCAAATGTACTGCTGAAGCGCAATGCAGTGGAAAATGTTTTCCAGTGGGCATGCGGGTGAGTGTTTGAGTTTCAGCTATGACTTTTTTCCTTAGTGTCTGCAGCCGATTTGCCATTTTTATATCCTGAATGATGTGATATAGAGTGGTTGGTTTCCTTGTACACAGGTAAAAGGCTCACAGTTATATGTATTTGTGCTGTACATTCCATTCTTTCTTGTTTGCTTTAGTAGTCTATGTTATCTGTTGAACAAGGGCATTTGCCCCATGCTAAGATAGAACTTTCAATCTTCAATCAAGCTTCATACAGCTGGTCTTAGAATGCAAGGCCCTATAACTCTGTCATTTCGTCTGGGAAGAGCAAGTAGGAGTCTTGGATGGTACTTGTCCATGAGAAACACTTGTAAGAAAACTGAAACGGTGGAAAAGTAAATCTAAGCCAGTTGTTTGGATATTTATGCCATTAAGACACATTTGAATATTTGGGACTGAAAAGGTTCTTTAAGACTTTTTATCCTTCATCATCTGCTCTTATGCTAACAACTAGCATTTAAATTCTTAGAAAAGATGAATTTTGGCAAAAGAAGGAGGCGGCCTATTAAACAAATAATTGTATTCTGCTGAGGAAAGGTCTATCGAATTGTAATGGGTGAATTATACTTATTATAGTGGTGCCTTTATATTTCATTCTAATTGTTCTTCATGTCAGTGCTAATAGTTGTAATTGCATTATCGATTAACATGCAATGGCATCCCTTGTATTGACTTTTGCTTGCTGAAATTACCTAGAGTCCCTAATTTTTTTGTGTAGACCTTAACTTTTCTTCTTAGTTTTTGTTTTTATTGTTGACATGTTTCTTTATATCCACTGTTGCAGGAGGCCTACAACACTACATGATCGGACAAGAGACAGTGACGATGATGATTACCAAGATAGGGATTATGACGTTGCTACTTTAGCAAATAACTTGAGCCAGGTCTTTCGTTATGGAGTCTCTAACAATGACGATATTGATGAGGTACTCTATTTGACATTATAAAGTATTCCATCTTTTTATTATTTTCTATTTTATCCATGTGTGCATTTGTTATGGCACACGTAAGAAATCAAATGTTCGGAGCATTAATGAATTTTGAAAACGGGACCTCTCCGTCTAAAATTTTGAGATGATTGAATTATCTGACGATAGTGGACTTTCTAATGCCCAATAGCTTGTTCTTTAGACATTTAGCACCTTTGGCTCCTTCTACTCACTGTTATATAGGAACTTGTATCCATTGGATTGGTACTTTTTAAGTTGTGTTAATAATCGATTGCCATGAGCTACGCTCACTTGATGGAGGTGAATATGATAATATAGCCGATGAATTATTGTTATAGATTCCCTAGATTCCAATTTGAATGTCTGAATTGACCTTGCTCAATTATTTCGGTATGAGTTGAAAATGTTGTGTTCTGTGCATTTTATTAGTTGTGGTTATTGCATTAGTACAGTGTGTACTTAAACAACAGTCTGTTTGCTGTTTGCAGGTTCATGGTTCACTTGAGCAAGATTATGAGGTATACAGCTCTTGGTTTTTGTGCCTTGGTTCATTATTTAGTGGATGGTTGGTGGGGATTAAAATTAGATTTTTAGTAGATTGTGATATAAGTTTTTGAAATGTGTGGTTGAAAAGTTGTGAGACCCATGAAAGATGTGTTTAATATTGATTGTTTGATTTTGACTTAGATTAAAATCTGATTTTAATCCGAAACAAATAGGCCTTATTGTCTTCTCCTTGGGATCATTTTAGATATTGCACTTACATCTCGATTCCTATATGCTATTATTGAATTGTCTCTCTACTCTAAAAACCACAAGTCATGTTATGCATCTTTGTCATATGTACATGCAGCAAATGAATCGTGTTCATCGTTCCAATGAATCACATTTCTCGAAGTGCCTTTTGTTTGTTGCACTAATCTGTTCGAGACTTCTGGATAGCAGATTCTTTTGTTCTTTGTAATAGGGGTACCCTGGAGCCATATCCTTGCATCTTTTTGGGTGGGTCGGGGAGGAATAACATGGAGAAGATTTAGATAGAATGATGAAGTGGAAGATGAGGGAAAAGTAATTACAACATGCCAGCCAATGACACATGGATCCCTTACTGTTTACTATAGGAAAAAAAACTATAATGAATTGATGGCAATTACTTCATATTGTTGTTTATCCTCTTTTCTATAAGGCTCTTGTTTGGGTGAAACAACTTTGATATAGTCCTAATATGACTCTTTGTAGGATGTGTACTTTGATGATGAATCTGCTGAAGAAGTCATTTCTTCCCTTCGATTGGGAGATGACCAGGATAGGTAGGCAGATATAATTGTTTGCTTTGATTTTCTTCTATATTTGTCTCAGAATGAGAAATGGATTTTGCATGAATTTGCATCGGGCTCTTAGCTGTATAAAACTTATTTCCTTGATTGTGTCCATAGTCCAATCCATGTTCGTTGCTTGTACTGGTGCCTTTTTAAGTTGGCGTACTTTGTTGGTCGATTTGGCAACATATTGAAAAGCTATAATTTTTTGTGTTCGTAACTTATTCCAAAGAGAGATTTTAGTATTTTTTATTTTTTTTTTAGCTGAAAAGACTGCATTTTGCAGCTTTAGTTATACTATTGAGTTGCGACTCTTCAAGAGCCACTAACTTAAATCAGTTGTACTAATTTTTCTTTGATGTGGACACTGTCAATGAAGAACTATATAGATACCCTCCGGATTTGGGCTCATCTTGAGTGCTTGCCTGCAACGACTTTGCCTTTTAGCTGATTATTTTCTAGTTGCTAGACACGTTTCTCTTTGCTGAAAAGAGAGATTACAGTAATTTTTCTTAGCTGAGAAAACTGTATTTTGCAGCTTTAGTTATCCTAATTAAGTTGCGACTCTTCAAGAGCAACTAACTTAAGTCGTTCTAATTTTTCTTTGATGTGTACACTTAACTACACAGATACCCTCTGGATTTGGGCTCATCTTGAGTGCTTGCCTGTGAAGACTTTGCCTTTTAACTGATTATTCTATAGTTGCTAGACACGTCTCTATTCGTGTTTTGCAGTGGGTCGCTTTTGACAAATTCCGACTGGTTTGCATTTGAGGATGAAAGAATAGTTAATGAGCTTCCAACTGATCCAGTTCCTTCCCCTTCTTCCAACATTGAGGGGCATGAGGTTTTCAATGGAGGAGCTGATGATGAAGTAAATGTCGATGAAGATGAAGATTTGGCAGACACTGCAACATCTGAACAGCCTGAACTAAAACCAAGTATAGCCGATCCTGCACTGAACAATCTATCTGAGAACTCAACAGAAACAGAAACAAGGGTTAGTGAGAAGCCACCCGAATGGGTTGAATGGAGGGTAGATTCTGATTTAGTTGAATTGTCGGATCCAACCTTGACTTTACCTCCAAATTCACCAGAATGTGAGCTTCATGTGGAATCTGACATTCAGCCTGATAATGCTGGCTCAGATAAAGCAGATGCTTCCCAGTCCTCTGTCACTGCATCCGTGGAGAATTGCAAGAGTGATGCTGGAGGAGGATCGTCCTATTTAATAAAGATCGACTTGGGTGCCAATATTTCCCAACCTGCAGAAGCAGAAGGGATCTCGAGCACTGGAAATGTGGATTCTCTTGCTAGTACAGAAGGCTCATCTGGACATGTTACTGAATCTGAAGAGAAAAATTGACGAAGAAAATAAATGTAGATCCTTATGTCCAGAAGTAACGCTGTCCATTCTTTGGGTGGGAGGATTAACTATGGGGATGCTGATGCTGCTTGACTGATGGACGTAGTTCTTGAGTACCTCTCACCTTCCCATTTCAAGCCCAAGTACAGCTGATTCTGTAGGCTGGTTCCTCTTTTTTTTCTTTTTCTTGCTACTTAGCATATTAATAGGTCGAAACTTACTCGACCTTGTTTATATCATTCCGCTATCTTTTTCCTTGTCAAAGTGGCTTTTAGTTTCACATATCTATGTTCTGCGCAAGTGTCAAAATGACCTATTTCCATTGATTAAAGCATCAGATGAGCTCGTTTGCTTTTCTTTAATGACACTGTTGATTTGTTGAACAGAAAAATTACGTGGTAGTTGATGTAAAATAAAACAAATAAATGTAATTTACACCAACTCTATGGCACCCTTGCAGACATGTTCCGTTGTTCGGCTATCATATCTGATTTTGGACTATATCCTTACCCAAAAACAAGACTCACCTAACGACATTGGTGGGAGGCACATTCGGTTACTTGGATCACGAATACTTTCTATCTGGACAACTTCATGATACAAGTGATGTTTATGCATTGACGTTGTTCTTGCAGAACTCCTATCTAGAAAACGGGCTCCCTTCCAACACAGATCAAGGTTTAGTATTTTGTTTTGAATCAGCAATTAAAAAGAACTATTTGTTCGAAGTATTTTTGGAGAGGCAAATTGCAAGCCAAGGTCGCAAAGAAGAGATTCTTGCAGTTGCTAAGCTTGTGAAAAAATGTCCGAAATTCAGTGCACGAAAAAGGCCATTCATGAAGCGAGTAGCAGCAGAACTTGACAGGCGGCTTAGAAGGATAAACGAGGATTCAATATGGAAACCAACTTCTCGACTTGCTTCTTGTTCCCCAAATGAAACCTCTTTCAGTTACACAAACGACACAGTTTCAGAGGATGATCAAGATATGCTATAGAAAATCAGCTTTACTTCTTCATGTGAATGGTGATTGGTATCATTCTATTCTCAGGTTCTACCTTCTTATATATAATAAATGCACATTTATAAACGACTAGAAAAATATAAAAGTTTACACGATCTCATTCTTGTAAACTATTGCAGCACAAGGAAATAGTTCAAGAGAATGTGAAAAGTTCACAAAGCTCCCTCGCCATTCATTGAGAATAAAAGAAAAGACAAAAAAAAAAAAAAAATCTGAGATATGTTCAGTGCCAGTCACTGAGGCAGTTCAAGGTCCGGTCTTCGATCGAGTGCTTCTACAGTAGAATCATCTGGAAAAGCATCTGGATAGGTCTCTAAGATCTTTGCCTTCATGCTCCTAGCAATTCATAACAAACATCATATTTTTATTGCCCTTATTAATCTCCAAAATGAATGATTGGTTAGAAATCTGATGACAAATAAGTTCAGGTGAAAGATGAAACTTGTTTTACCAGAAGTATAATAATACAGCTAGAGACAAGAACTTACCGGTTAAAGGACAGTAGAAAGGAGATCATACCCACATAAAACAGCCTCTATAAGATGACCGTTTCACTTAACTGTTATCTCTTACTCATATTTCAGTCAAATAAAATTGGTTTGGTTGGATGCCGAAGTCTAATTATTTTCTTTCTTCTCAGCATAAGACATGATACTAAAATGTTCTATCCATTTATTTGATACTTATAACTCTATCTCACAAGTCACATTTCATACTTGCATTTGTCATGGGAAAGCCACGGATCCCTTGTCAATCAAGAAACTGAAAGAGCAAAAAAATAAAAATCAAGGCAAATCCAAATGAATTCGAGTTTACTTGGTTTGCAAGATAAATATTTATTGGGGATTAGCAAATCATACAGTAGCATTGGGAGGATTCAAGAGCTAAGTTTACTTCGTTTGCAAAACGGAAAAAAAAAATTATGGGGATAAGCAAAGCATACAAGAACTCTGGGAGGACTTAGGGTTGGGGAGGACTAGTAGACTCCAATTGTAGGGGCAGCATAACATGGACTTTTGATTTTCAAGCAGACAGTGGTTTACTAAATGAGACTGGAACTCAAGAAGAGCTAGATCCAAAGAATGTATAGGAATAACCTAGCCTTACTTTCTAATTCAATTATGTTGTACCTCTGCATATGTGGCATGTCCTATCAAAATTATGTTCGACGTCGATTATTTAATCAACATACGGTAAATGATGAATTGATACACGTCGTTCAATCATAGATTTAGAGACGTAAATGTTTAGCTCGGTCACATGGCCCTGACATCATCTAACTAACCTTGGATGAAGGTGGATGAAGGTTCATTGACTTCTAGTTCAGTCTTAAACGGGCTAAAGGGATTTTAATCGTATACTTGGACGTAGCAAACCACTCCCTCAAGAGTTCCCCAAGCCGCCTAATGGTCAAAGCACTATTGGAATTGTCACTTGAGATGTCAACTGAAGTCTCAGGCTTTTCCTTCAGAATAGAAAAGTGGCATTCATCCAATGTAACATATAACTCTCATAACTATATTTGCAAACACACAGCCACCAAACCCTAGATACTGTCCAACCAATAAGAACTAAAAGCCTATCTCCAAGGCATGCAGTTCAATGGCTCATCAGATCAACCGACAAATTAAGACGGTCACAGACCAAACCAACTACTGTAAGAGTAATGTTATTTATGTCCACTGGGGTTACAACCTCAATCTAAGTAGCGTTGATGTGGCAGCCTATCATCTAGCGCCACCTAGACTGGGGGTTGCAACTGGGCTACATAACATTATTCCTGCTATAAATATAGGGCGCTAACAACCTCCAGGAGACAATTTTGCTTCCATCAAGCCAAAACTCTGCTAATCACCTTAGACATCCTGATTTTAAGTACTCAAGAACCATAGAGGATAAACTAGTGCGTTTGTTCAATGTTACTGATAGCATGTTAATTAAAACTTGCAAACTTTAAGATAGTTCGCCAGTAAATTACATTGCTCAAATCTGCTAAAAGTTTAAAGCTTGATCCAGTCATTTTAACCAAATTTTCTTGGACATGTAATCTGCAGAAAAATTTTACAGGAATTAAATCATCTCGATCATATGTTGCGCGTCTGAATCAACACAAGTCAAGGCCAATGCAAAATTATGTCAGAGAGAAACTAAAATTTACCCAAATTCTCGATGATTGAATTCCACAACAAGGTTGTTTTTTGCGTCAAACTACGAAAATGAACAAAACAAAAAAGAACGTTCAGAGTTAATACCTCAGTTTCATAAAAATATAATCAAGGTCCGATTTCATGGATCGTAGTACGCGGGTATTCCTGGAGAAATCTGGAGAAACTTCCGCAAAGCAATTCGCCGAATAATCATTAAAGTGGGATAATACTGCATTACTATCCTGCAACCTTCCCAATCTGTTTTTGGGAGAAATGGAAACATAAATCAATTAGAAAAAAGTATATTATACACACATCATATGTACATAGAACAAGTGCGTATGTGTATACACATACATGAGGTGTTGGGATTGTATGACAGCATCCAAATCCTGGGAATCAACTAGGGTTTTGAGCTCTCTGGAAATTTCTTCCGATGCTGCTCTTATGGACACTTTTTCCGATTGATCCATTTTTACGCTTCTGTATGTGAATTTGGGGCTGGGAATTTGCCCTTTTCTCTTCGGTTGATGTATAGTTAGAACAGGAGTGGCAATTGGATCGGACTGGCCGGCATTCAGAACCGGTCCATAGACCGCTTGGGGCCCGCATTTAAACTAACTTGGGCCGAGTTGAACATGATTTACAGTTGGGCGTGCCGAACTGAGTCAAGGATTCTGAGTTTGCGGGCTTCACGGATCGGCCCGGGGGTGGACCCCTGGCTTAATTTTATTTTGGGGATAATTAGGCCCTATACACTAAAAAAACTTACAAATTAGAATAAGAGAAAATTACACATGCACCTGGTTTTAAAATACAATTTTCACAAATTTGATATCTAGTTTCATAATACAAAAATCAAGTTTTAATTAAAGATTTTTTTTTAAAAAAATATTTTTATTTTTATATCTACATACACTATCTAAACCCTAAACTAATCAATATCCTCTCCACTCTCTCACCGTCTCTCCGCCTGTCCACATTCTCTCTTATCCACTCTACTTTTCTCCGCCCGTAGCCCAATCTCCATGAGACGGCGCAGTCTCGTCCGGCGGCTTTGTGCAGATCTAGTGGTCTTGGTGCAGATCAGTTCTTCTTCTTCTTCTTCTTCTTAATTTTTGAGAGGTGTGTAGTGCTGTGTTGGTGGAGGTGTGAGCGTCACTGCTTTGACATAAAGTGTGAACGGGTGTGTGAGTGCGGTGATGTGTGAACGGGTGCGTGTGCGTGCAGTGCTGTGGGTGTGTCTGCGTGCGTTGCTGTAGGTGAATAAACTACTAACGGGTGTGTGTACGTGCGGCGGCGGTTGCGGTTGGGTGTGTGCGGTGTCGTGACAATGACAGTGGGTGGGATGAGATGAACGTGTGTGTCTGTGAACAATTATTTGGTTGATTGTGACCAATAATTGATTAATTTTTGACAAATTAATAATGTGTGACCTTAAAATTGTGACTATGACTTACATTTTATTAAGTTATAATCGAGTTGTGACCAATAAAAGTAATGTGTGACATATAATTTGATATTTTGTGACCATAAAATAAGTTGTGTGACTTATAAATTTTGTGATTTGTGATCGATGAACAAATTGTGACTTATAAATTTTTAGTTTGTAACCGATGAACGAACTGTGACCTATAAAATTTTTGAATTGTGACCAAATTGCATAAATTTGTAACCTTTATATATTTATTAATTATATATATATAATTACATTGTAAATAAATTTTAATGAAAACCTGATTTTTAAAATTTAAAACTTCATTCTTTAATTTTGAAATGGTGATACTTAAATACCTTATTTATATATTGTTCCCTAAGAATAATACCCCTAAAATTAATTAAAACTTTCACCCCGTAATTATATGCGAGTTTTGGAGGGGTTGGCTCAAAACCTTAGAAAGCCCCATATCAGAACCCAAAAATCCGGCTGAAACTCTCACCATTAAAAATTAATTTTGGTTCACTGTCATCTCTATTGTTTGATCTGGCTCATCACTGTTGTTTGTTCTTGTACTCATTTTTCTCGCCGTCGTAGGAGCGGTGGCTGCCAATTCCCTGTCAAGCATCTCTCCATCTTCATCACCTGTACCTAAATCGTTTTCCCATAAAAAGTTGCACCATCGTCGAAAAAAAGTAAAACCTCCCGACTGTGCACCCAAATCCTCGTTAGTGCCTACACTTAAATCATTGTCCCCAACATCGACACCGAAATTCACTAGCTAATTAATCACACCATTAGCAGTTACTAATATAACATATTAGAGACCACATATTCAACAATTAACGGTGCTAAAAAATCACTCAATTTAGTATTAATATTAATATTTCAATCTAGAAATCTAATTTAACAGTACCTCAAGTTTTTGAATAGCAGTGGCCTGAGAAGTGATGCTCATGAAAGTCTCAATTTCCCCTTGATTAGCTCTCGCCATTTTCTCTGAAAAAAAAATTTATTTTTCTGAATGTTTTCTGGGTTCAAACTATAAAACATAAAACTTCAATTTTATTTGTTTGCTTCAAATAATATTCTAATTTGTTGGTTGTGTTCTATGTAGTGTGAGATTTGAGAAGAAAAATAGGATTAAATTCTAAAGAGGTGGATGATTGCATTTGTAGGTTTGGTAAATAAGATGAAAGAGACCGCCCCTTGTGTAAGATTCCAAATTCGCCCGCCAACTCTTTCCCTCTCTCTTGTATTGTGCTTCTTGTAGCTTTTGAAATTTTCATGACGTGTATGACCTTAGTGGTTGAATTTGCATAAAATGATATATTATAAAGTTTTGATTAATGTTTTGTCACTTTTTTTAAAAATTTACGTCACTTTTTTTAGTACGTCGCTTTTTTAATAACGTTTGTGACTTATTTTATTATTATTTTTTAATTTCTATCACTTTTTGAATGACAAACATCACTCTTTAATAAAAGTGAGATTTAACTTTAGTATTTTTTACTTTCAAAAGTATTTTTATTTGATTAATGAGTTAGTTGAGTTGGTTGATGACGGTGATAGTTAATTGACTTAAAGATGTTTGATATTTTGATTGATTTTTTGTTAGTAAACCAACTTAAAGGTGTTCGACGGTGAACGGAGAAAGAGGAGGGACGGTGGTCATGTCAATTTTTTGTTACTTTATTGAATTGATTCTAATATTCTAATTGGTGCTGTCACTCTTTTGAATCTTTAACACTTTTTTTAAATGTTTATCGCTATTTTTTTACTTTCTATCACTTTCTTGATATTTTTGTCACTTTTTTTAATGACAAACATCATTTTTTAATCAAGTATGTCAATTTTTAATTAAAAAAAAGTGATACTAACTTTTTTTTTTCTGTTTTTAGAAAGGTGACATTATGTCAATGTCACTTTTATTAAAAAAGTGACACTTGATTTTATACAGTGTTTTTTATTTCTAAAATACTTTTCATATGATTTTTCAAAAAACTCCTAATTTTATGGGTATTTTTGTAAGTTGTTTAAAAAAAAAAAAAAGGAGAGAGAGAGAGAACCCGTGGCTGATTCTGCTAGACTAGATACTACGTCAAAAGGGCTCATGGGCTAAGCAGGCCTGGCTTCTTCGTCAATAAGCCATCCCAAGCTTAGCTAGTTGATCAATGGATTGAGCCCGGTTTGTTTATTGGCAAATAACGAGCTCGACTGGCCAGGAGCTCGGATAGATCCATTGCAAACCCTAGGGTTGATGGATTTTCTAATATAGCAGACAGAAAAATAATATATTTATTTATCATAAAATGTTTTAAATATTTTTTTATTATAAATATTTATTTCTTTTCAAACAAGCTAAAAAGGAAATGGGGGGAGATATTGAGTGAGAGTTCACATACAAAGGAGTTAACACAAGGAGTCTGTACATATGATATATCTATAGCATATTGAGTTGTTCGTGGACGAGTTGTACATGGGGCTTAGTCGAGGCTCAGCGGCGGGTTGAACTTGGCCGAGGGGGATAGACGTGCACGGGAAGATAGGTCAAGGTCAAGGTCAAGGTTCGCGTAGGGAGAGTTGTGCATTGGGGGGCTTAGGGCTGGATCACGGATTTAAAAACGAAAAACTCATTGTCCTTTTATGATTTGTTATTAAATTCGGATCGGCCCAGCCGGAGTGCCTGTTGAACCGTGACCCCGATCTTTGACCGGGAAGGATAGGATGATTTTATAGATTAAAATAATTTAATTTACTTCATTTTATTATACCAAATAATTATTTTATGGAACTTGCTACGTACGACAAATTTGATTTTAGTTAAGAAGAACCAAATATATAACGACATAAATTTTTCTTTATAACTAATAAATGGTTTGTACATAACAAAAATGAGAATGTTTTATATTTTTTATATAATATTATAACTCAAAATCTAACCATGATCGCTAATAAATAAGTTTACAAAATCACAAATTTAAAGATATAAAAATAATTAGTAGCAAATAACTTAAAATTTTTAATTATCTCAATGAAAAATATTTCATATTTTAAATAATTTTTAAGCAATAATTTTTAAACAATGACCCACCGATCCAACCACCAATTCACTGGTCCAACCAATAACCAATTACCCAATACCTTATCTGAGTCGATGTCTTGATCGAATCTAATAACCATGCTATGCTTTATCTTTTAAGATTATATCTATTTATCGAACTGACTTTGAGGTATTTTAAACTCGAAATATTAAGTTGAAGACCTTTTAACCAAATTCTCCTTCAATATGATTATTTGCATTGAACCCTCCTCTTCCCTTGCACAAGAAAGCACTAAAAGAACAGCAAATTTGGTCAAAGTTTATCATTACTTCACACCCTAGTCCCTTCTCTGAATCTTGAACCTTGCATTGTCTTTATCGCTTTGATAAACCCAATATTCTAAGCTAACTTTAATCTTTTTTCTTTAACACAACAGTGCTGACATGAAAAGGATTCAAATTGCACGCTTGCCTGAATCTGTCTTTCTCACCAGAAAAAGGAGAGTGGGAAAGGGAAAGTTGAGAAAGAAAGTGCACGGGACCATATGAACAAAAAGGAACAATTCTGTCAGCACTCTGTACTGTACCAGAATGAAAGAGACATCTGTAGAGACTACCTCGATTTTCGATTGCTCGTTTGGATTTCATTACAAGTTAGTGTGATAAAAACAAGTAGTGGATACTAATTGCGAATTGTGTAGTTAATGGAAGGCAAACATGGGCTATGTATTTGTCATAGAGTCTAGTAGAATTTCAAACTCATGTCCCTCCAATTCATAAGCAAGAATTTGTGAATATGAAATGAATGCAGTAGAGACCCAATGATGGTCGAAAGGTGAACATGTAAATTTACGAAAATAATGCATGTGTCAAGCTCCCAATGTTGGACGAAAAGTCTCAACATATAAATTTACGATGCGACGAGAAACAATACTGACTTTCGAACTAGTTGAAATAGATGGACAGGACATACATCCAAACAGATACGAGGTATATGTCACAAGTTCAGAACCTAGTTATATGTTATATGTGCTTTCAACAAAGTAGAACAAGTACATGAAAAAAGCTAAAGCTACCGAATGTTGCAAAGTCTTAATGCTCATCTATTGCATTTAGACAAAGGACCAGTTTACGAACATGAAAGCAAGGCAGTGATTGGAGTCATCGTCGTTCAGAACCTTCCACGCAATGGCTTGTTCATAAGCGATAGGCCTGCCCATGCTCGAAACACATACTCCTGCTGGCAGATAGGCGAATCCCTGTATTACAAGAAAAAATAATAAGCAAACACAGTGATTCTTCTTGCTAAAAACAATGGAATAAGGATTGCATTGACATTTTGAAAATAAAAAATTATCAGACGAATTTTGAGGGACTAACCTGCTGCATTATCTTGGAGAACTCTGAAAGGAGTAGCTTTCGGCCAGTTTCGTCCAAAATCCTCTCGAGCATTATATCCTGAAGCGCCACAAGTGTAGTCTCAAGCATGTCAAGACCTGCCTGGTTTGCAAATGTGAAAACCGCAGACGCCTGCAACCAGAAGTTAGTTGGTCACGTAGTGCTCTCTCTCTTTTACTCAAAACATAAGCCTAGAGAAAGAATTAAGGATAAAAAAATTGGCATCACTAACATTCATTTTGACAGAGCAGCACATAATAGCATCACTATGATGCCACAGTTGTTTCAAAACAGCATCACCAGCTTCCGAATCAATCTGAAGGAATTCTCCCCCGGTGTGCATCCTGAATACAAAACAGGCATTAGAATAGCACGAGCATTTGTCTACTACAGACGAAGGTTTGCTTTATATGCATAGTTCGTAATTTAAATATTTTATTCAGAAAGGCAAAATCACTACAAGTATAGAAGAATCCAATATGCAACAGACTCGGACAGTCAAGCTACAAAACAATCACTGAGGTCCATAATTTATCAAAGCTTAATTTAGTACAAGGCTTATGCTTTCTTAGTACATCAATTACACTCTAATGATGCATCTTTGTTGTACTGCATGGAGCCTTGTTATACCATCCATATTTGTGTTATATTTCCTATTATTTCTACGAGATAAAGAATAACAGGTGGGGCTTTTTTTAACTTAGAGTGAGAGCCTTGACATCTCAACTGTAACTTTCTTCTAATTTTTAGTGAAAACGAGCAGTGAAGAGTGGACGTAGTTCTCACATTGAAAGCGAACACTGTGTCTGTTTGTGTTTTTGTGTGCGTGTTTCGGTTTTGTTACACTTTAGTTTTGCTCTTAAATTTAGTAAGGTCTAATCCACATAATCTCTAAATATGCATCGATTATATAAAGTTATACCTATAGCTCCTGCAAATCCACCGTGCCAATGTAACAGCCTCTGGTGAACCAGGAAGAGTCTTCGGTACCATTTGGGAGCTGAGTCGAGATGGAGAAATTGCCATAGCAACTCTCTGAACAGAGCTTACAATACTACGCACATATCGACGGGCCATAGCAGCTACAGTGTCTTGATAGTGATTTTCAAAAGTAAACTGGAATGCAATAGTCAAAACAGACCTAAGATTCTGATTACTCGAATCGACTTCGCCAGCTGTACGAGCTCCACTAGGTCCCACCTCAAGGGTAGATGCCAAATCCAATGTCCGAGTTGCTGCAGCCCCATCCTTCATCATGATCGAGATAAAATTATTATACAACCTGAACAAATACAGCAGTCACTTGAAATTTAATAACATTTGAAAGTAAAAGGTCACCCAACTGTTTTAGCATCCAACGGTATAACACGAAAACCAGATGGAAGCAAAGGAGCATCATCACCGAATGATTCATCAATTGGTGCAAAGACGAGCTGAGCACAGGCACCGGAAGTTGACTCATCAACCCCATTACATAGCTGCCATGGTTACAAAATTAAATCAATTTCATAAAGTTACATAGACCAAAGTCTGTGTCTTTTTTATTTACAATAACAAGATATATATATATATATATATATAACATCTAATTAAACAGTGAACAAACCTGTAACAAGTACATGTCCCGTGACAAAGCTATGTCCTCTGGTGAGAATGCATGACCCTCTAAGCGAACCACCTCCAAGAACTAGGGCAAACAAAAAGATTTCACAGATCATTATAGTGACAAAAAATGTCAATGCAAGACTTGACGTGCATGTTTGGTATGCATACTAGACAGGACTGACTAGCATAGTGAACAAAATTTTAGCTTCTATTTCTTCCTTGATCAGTCGAGTGCTATGAAATCCTTCCTACCGAACATGTTAAGACTTATACTCAATGTCAAAGACAATCATGTTGGATACCTCTTCGTGCTCTACAGTCTGGGCAAGAGGTAAAATGACTTGGCTGCCAGGAAACCCGCTAAGCCTTGCACAAGGAACTGCATAAGGACTAGCTTTAAGAGATGCGGCAGAATAAGCATCGACCTCATAGTCAGCCCACTCAGAACGATGCTCCCTCAAAAAACGAATAAGCAACGCTGGGGGAACATTCTGTGTAATATTACCAAAAAGTAAACAACGTTATCTGTCAACACACTGCAACTGCCAACTGTAAACAAAATAAGTTGGAAACAGCCTTCTTATAAATCACTCAACAAACCCTATTTCATCCTTGGAAAATTAATATATGAAAACAAACCTGAACAAGCATTGATGCTCTAGCACAAAGGACGCCCCCAAAAGAAGGGAGCATGGACAGAGTGTTGTGCTGGGAACCAAGAAATTTGCTCGGAGATGAATTTATGGCAATGGTTACATCTTCCACCCCATCGCCACCCAGGATCGACCAACCATCATCGACAAACCCATTAACAGCATCATTAAATCCCCTGATACAGTCCCAAAATTGTGAAACGTCAAAAAACAAGTAAATGGAAACCTTTCAAAGCAAAATCAGAATTATATATGAAATATCTGTACAATAGATAACTACTTCAACAGGAAAAAGAGAATAAATGTGTATATTACCAGTGCAGTGCCACCAAAGTACACCCCCCCCCCCCCGGGTGTCTTGAAAGAATACTTTGGACAATATTTAGGTTCTGTTTTTATCTTTTTAAATTGATGATATCCATAATGTTTTAAAACACATTCCAAGATTTCTCACCTACATAATCTTTGACTCAATGCCCTCAGAACAGCAGGCTGGCGACCGCCGCTGCATTGAATTTCTCCATTGGTTTCTTGCGCAATCTGTCTTATGTGTCGCAAGGCCTGAATGCAAAATAGAGAATACATTGAGTATCCAAGATGGCACAAAGCTAAGCAAATAATTCGCAGAACTAAGAAATTCTTACAGCCATAGTCATCTTCTGTGCAAGGATTTTAGAAGATTCATAAAGTGGCCTTAGAACTTCAGGAACACTCCACGCCTGTATTAAAAAATAACAGATATATTAGGAATTAGGAGAAAGAAATATTACATAAAAAACAAAAAACTAGATGAATTTATTTCTCACATCCAAGTCAAAATGATCAACAATGTGAACAATGGAGCCACCACCCTCACAAGGACGTATCAGGCAGCCACTAGGTAGCATTTCAGCTCTTACAAAGCATGGAGCTGTAGGCCCTGTTGGGGCACCACTGGAAGATGTTAAAGACCTCTCGCAAATCTGCAAATTAACATTTACCGGGTTAAAAAATGATAGATAATTGCTAGTTAGATGATCCATCTTACTAAATATACAAAAAGTGTATAGCTAAAGAAATTTTACACGAGGAAGTTTCCTTTGAGGGGAACATGTAAGGACTCAACTCTTATGTCCAACCTGTTAACTTACGTGCCGAAGGAAACTTGTAAGGACTCAGTTTCTATGTCCAAATTGTTAACTTACGTATCGTCCACTCTTGGAGAGCTTATCACATCTAACCCATCACGGATTTCTATCATGTTCCCAGGATTCAAACTCAACATATCTGCCTTATGAGATACTTAAATTGAATTTTGGTATCAATTGAGTAATTAACTCTTTCAAGACAGTACATAAGTTAACGGTTTGAATATAGAGGTAACCCGGGCCTCGTCCCCAAGCCGTTATATCATACATATAGTCAGCTCTGAAAACCAGTCATCTTATCCGTCACATTTTTTTATCACGTCCCCAGGTTTCAAACCAAAGTCTTCAACCTTATGAGAGATTTAAACTGAATCTTGATACCAATTAGTCGTGAAGGATAAGATAGGTTTAAGCTATCATAGAGCAAACAATACATATATGTAACTGCCTGGACATGAGACCCTGGTCGTTACAAAACCCAATTCACTTCAGCCAATATCAACAAGTTTTAGCTTTCATCCATTCTCTCTTGCAGTTGCATACAGACAGCTTTCTAGTAGCAACTACGAATTTAGTAGTAGAATTTTTTGGAATTGTGCTCACCACAAGACTTCCATCTTCCAAACTTGTAGTATATCTCAATGTCCAAAAGTCACGAGCCGATGCCAATGTTGTTGGTGCATAAGTCTAAGAAAAAAGCACATTGAAAACCAATTACATACACTACTAGAAGCTAATAAATTCCAAGTTCGAGGATAGAATATTATGCAAAGACAAAAACCTGCATATATATGAGCTCTATAGTCCCTCCATTTCCTGTAGGAATCACACTCACTACATCAAGGCATCGGCAATCGCGAAACCAAGAAAGACGATCTTTTAGAATCTCGGCAACCTGCGTAAAAAAGTTTCTAGAGTTTTAATGGAACAAAAATGTTAAAGGACAAATCTTGACATTTATAACAAACAAAAAATGGTAGAACAGACAATATTACCTTACTCGGCTCGAGACTCACGAGACCGCAGGCTCGTGCTGCTACCCCACTACAGTTGCGTGAAACAGCAACAATACCAATAGAATCCGGACCAGGCTACAAGAAAATAAAAAGTTTCAGTTCAAGGCACACAATGTTAATCCAAATAAACATCTGAAAAGAGAATCAGAATCACCGCAAGGAACTTAAATGTATACCTTCATCCCTATCATTTGGACCCAGTCGACAGCAGTTCCAGTAGCCTTTCCAAGGAACTCTGCCAGGGTCTCCTCAGCTATAGCAAGAAGACTGAGATGCGAACGAAAAAAAAAAAGAAAAAGGAAAGAAAGCAAGCAAGCAAGCTTCAGTTAGACAGTGTTTGTTTAGACCAACAACCCAAAATACTAATGGTGTGCTGTTCAGTATGGAAAAGGAATCGTCGTCAATTACCCAGATGGGCTATTAGCATCCCTTTCTGGATGCTGAGGTGCTATGTTTTTCTGTTGTTGTTGACCACTCATGACAACAGATTCACAGCTAGTATCAGTGGTCGGTGCGCTTACCTATTTCAAACCATAAACATGAGATTCATTGCAAAATAAACAAGGCCAAAAAAAAAAAAAAACAAAGAAGAAGAATAAGATTTGGTAGTCACAGATAATTGCTGATTTATTCAAGGAATAATTCAAGAAAAACATGAAGCATTATTCAAGGATGTGAGAAAAAATTATATTAAGCTCAAACCAGAATTCCTAGTAGGCTAATAAAATAAGAAAACTCACTGTGTGCAATTGTTGGCGCATATAACCATTTTCATAAACCAGCTGTGAGACCTGCTTCTGAAGGCGGTCATTCTCTTCCATCAACAGCTTGTTCATGGCACTTAACTTCCTGTTAACAGTCTGGAGACGAGACGCTTCCTTCCTCTGCTTTTCACGGCATCTACAAAAGAAAATTTTTAGTAGTTTTTCTAATCAATCGCTTTCAATAATTCTTAGACTATTCTTTTTTATCCCAAGGAGACTCTTCAACTAGTGACCAGAAGAACAATTTATGATAATCTTAAAAGAACACACCGCTTTTTAGGTTTGTAGAGTGAGGTAAAAACTGGATCCATATCATGACAATGAACTTATAAATGTCACATAATCTTTTCAACCACTTTGCTCGTATCAAAAAGCTGCCATAGAGTTGAGGTAACAAATTTAATATCATACTTTGAAGGAAGGCTACTGACAGATTATGAAGTAACTTGATTCGGTGCAGCAAATGAAAATTGTTAGAAATTTTATTAGATAAAATCAACAAGAACCCCCAAGCTTTAAATCAAATAATTTTAAATCAAGTAGAAGTTAGGAAGTCGCCAAAACCAAAATCAAAAACATGTTAATTAACATACAGAAACCTGGATGATGAAGACAGAAAAAAACAAGTGAAATAATTCAATTACACGTTTTGGTCATCACAATATAATTTTACATATTAGGGATTAGAATAATAAAGAAAATAGAAGTGTTCAACAATAAATTAAAAAATATATATAAAATGCAGCAAATCAACCTTATCAAACTGCATTTTTTGACAGAAAAATTTCATGTGCATTCTCAACATTCTATGCAAACTTCAGGCCTTCAATAGTAAAGAAAAATAACTTTCACCAAAAAGGGAAAGCAAATCCAAAGCTAAGTGTTGACCAAATTCTTTGAACAATCTAACCGAAAAATACATTTAATACACAGCCACTTCCAGTCTTAAGGCAATAACTGAAAAGTGCCCTTTTAGGCTTTTCTTTAAAAAAAAAAAATGGAGTTCAAAAGGATAAGAGACATTATTAAGAAAGTTAATATTTTTCCTGTAAAAAAAATTACACAAAGCTTGTATTCAGAAATAGTTATTTCTGAATCTACAAAAAGGTAAAGAGATATAAAAGATTGGGAAAATAACAAAACTTGGATTCAACGATAAACATTAGACACCTGGAATACACCTCATAAACACCAGAGATAAAGTACAAAAAAAGGCCTTAATGAGCTAGTGATTTTTGGATAAATAAATACCTGCGGTTTTGAAACCAGACTTTGATCTGTTTAGGTTCAATGTTAGACAGAATGGGACACTCTCTAATGAGCTGTTGCCTTCTCAAAGAAGTCGGTTTTGGGCATTCTGCGTAGACTCTCTCCAGGGCTTCCACTTGCTCTGGTGTGTACCTCACATACTTGCTAGCATCCATTTGCTGTTTACTGTAACTTCCGCAACTATTGCTCTCTCTGTGCATCAAAAGTGCCATTCAGAAAACCTCCCCAAAACTCTGCGTGTTTGTGTTTGTGTTTGTGTTTGTTAAAGAGTTTGTAGAAGTTGCATGAACAGGCAGGGAGGCTCTCTTCCTCTCTCACTCATCAAGATTGTGATATGGTGAAGCCAAGAAGAAAAGAGAGAGCTCAGTTGGTATGGAAAGTGAAATGTAGAGAGAGAGAGGGTCTCCTTGTCTGTATTTTAGACAGCAATTTCGAGAACTTCAAAGAAAATGATTAAACTAAAATAAATATTAACTGTTTGTTTGAGCTGTTAAATGCCCGAATGGTCACTGAAATTCTGTCTGTTTCTTTGTTTGTTCATTAGTTTAAAATATCGAGTATGGTCATTAAATATATTCAAACGTAGAACGTTGCACACGACGTAATATTGTTTCAATTTTTTCACTAAATTAATGACGTGACCAATAGAATGCACATGTGTTGTCAAATTGTCGTGTCTTTGATTATTCACTTAACTTAAAAAATTTATTTGATTGCTCGCTAAATTTTGAAAAACATCTTTTATTACTCATTGAATTTTGATGTGGTTGAATTTTTCACACTAAACTTATAAAAATAACGTCGGTCTATTGCTCGTTAAAAAAAGTGTACAACAAGCACACGTAAAAGCAACAAAGTAAACAAATGAGTTCATTTAGTCGATTCCACGATAAATGATTACTCAATTACACAATAATTAAATTTAATTTTTAATATATTTTTGTAAAATTTTAAATTATTTTCATTATTTGAAAAATTCAAATTTATTATGTGTTTCGTTGTTAAAATTAAATAAAACTAAAATTTGAATTTTACAACGAAACACACAATAAATTTAATTAAATGAATTTTGACAACAAAATAGATAATTAATCAAAATTAGGATTTTTATAATGAAACACACAATAAATTTAATTAAATGGATTTTACAACGAAACGCACAATAAATTTAATTAAATGTTTGTGTATTTTCAAAGATGAAATAGCTAAAAATTCTATAAAAATATATTAAGGAACTCATGGGATCAACAAATGATGGATTGTGTTTCTCGTGGGATCGACAAATCGGATTCGTTTATCCGCTTTATTACTTTTACATGACATGTGTGCTTGCAATACACATTTTTTATCGAACAACTGGCCGACGTCAATTTTTACAAGTTTAGGGGCCAAAATTCGACCACATCAAAGTTTAATGAGTAATCAAAGTCGTTTTTTAAATTCTAGCGAGCAATTGAATACGTGATAATTTGTCAACGGCGTGACGAAGAGCCACATGCACATTCCGTTAGTCACGTCGTTAATTTCTTTAGGGGTTTAAAATAGATGTTTAAGTAAGAAACATTCAACGTTTGAATAAATTTAGTGGTCAAAATAAGACATTTTAAGTTTTAGTGAGCAATCGAAGGTACTGACATAAGTTCTGTTACCATTAGGACAATTAACTTTTTGAGATGACATTACTACATATTAAGAGAGCCAAAGTAAATGAGAACACATGTCACCATTTATAATCGTCGTAAAAAATCTTTTTTTTTTTTTTAATTCTCTGAAATTCGTCAAAATTTTTCACATCGTCATTCATGCTTCTCCATTATCTCACGCAACCACCCACTCATCCTCCATTTCCCACGCAACCTCCCATTGCAAACTCTCATCATTTCCATTTGCAAGGCTAATGCTGTTAAACAATAAATTTTCTGCTTCTATAAGAATTTGGCAAACTCGTGCAGTTGTAATACACCTCATGCTTGGATTATATTTTCCCCATTTTTTTGTGTCATTATATAGCCATTCATTTATATTAATCCTTCTTCGAATCCTTCGTGATTGGTTTCTTCTTCTGAGTTTTGTTTTTGACTGAATTTGCAGGCTTTTTCACTTTCTCTAAAAGGGAAATCTCGTAGGAGTTCTTTACTTTGACAAGTTTTTATGATTTCACGAACATTTTCAACTAGGCCAAGGAAATTTTCTTGATTTGGGGGTTGGGATTTAATGAGTTTTATGAGATGTGAATATATATGATGACTATATGTTTGACTGCGTGGGTTGAGTCTTAAAATTGAAATCGATACTTTTAATTATAAACTTGAGTATGGAGATTGAATGATTCTGTTGGGTAAATTTGCATAAATTAATTCATTTTTTTATGTGGACTTATTTTATCAAATGGTTAATAGTACAAAACGTCCCTACGTTTGGCACTTCTTTCAGAAAACGTCCCTACGTTTCAATTTTTGGCATTTTCACCCTTATTTCAACGTTTCATTGCGGAAGACATCATTTTTCACATTTTTGACGTAAAATGACCAATATACCCTCTATTTAAATAAAACAAAAAAAAAGAAGAAAAATAAAGAA
>CAIGRP010029215.1:0-16776 GCA_903798385.1 Fraxinus cuspidata | reverse complement strand
TCACGATTTACGTATAAACTGTTTCGTTTGAGTTCGTAAAAAACTTAAAACTTGATCGTACATATATGATTGAAAAATGTATTTTTTTTCCTATTATTTTATATTGTATTGGATTATATTTCAAGTGTATATGAATTTTTCACGTTTTAATGCATTTATATATTGACTGAAATTTTTTTAACATTATTTAATTGAATATTAATAAACAATCTTATTATTGCGGCCATCAACCGCCCTAACTGACTTAATATCCTAGATCCGCCCCTGAACCAATGAATATTTCTCCTGTACATCTAGCTTCACCCTAACATGTATATAAAGACAATGTAAAATTGTACATGGCATATTTGGAAGATAAGATGTAGACCTCCAAATTAGGTTTTCTACATAATTTCTTTCCCATCACGATCACCTGTATAAGTTAAAAAATCTTAATTTTCAGAAAGAATTTTTGAAGAATTTAGTCCAAAATTTGTAAGTCTCTAAATATAAATTCTAATTAAACAAGTTTATGCAAAACACTAATTCATAAACCACTTTCAAATGTGCCAAAATCACCAATATTTAATGTAATACCAACTCGAATGGTTTCAAGGCTTTTAACATAATTTGGCATACATTGTCATACTTTCCAAATGACTACAGAGCTTTTAATATTAAGAGATACTCTTGTTATTTCGAAAAAAACGACCTGACCATAGGTCATGACAAATACATAATCTCCTTTGTGCGCTCAGCAGAATATATGCAGGGCCCAATTTGATCAAAATTAAGACATTTCTCCTAATTCAACAAATTCCTTGTCTATTTATGTATTATAATCCCCATACAAATGTTAAAAGTGTGGCATTATCATAGAATTTTGAACATTCTTTGTCTTTCTTTGTAACCTCGTTAGTTGAGAAAAACACAAATTCAAGGCTCCACATGCTTGCCTATGGTATGACACAGCCATTTTAACCTATCCTTCGATATTATTGTGACTACAACGTTTCAATAACAATATGTATTTTTTTAACAATGTTGTTGAACGTCGAACCTATTGAGGTCTTCGCGTCATCTTCAGAGAGTTGTATAGATGAGTTTTCATACATTTTTTAACGTCTTTCTTCTTCATCGAGAGTTTGTAAAACTGTAGTTGGTCGAGTGAAATGGTTTACAGAACCGATAAACAACAAAATACTTGAAAAAACTGTAAACGTTCACAATAACATAAATAAGTTGCCCATTTCTGGAGATTGAAAATCGTCAATAGCATTCCTTTTGGGGGGAAGGGGGCTCAGAATGCATAATATTCAACATCTCCCTTCAAAACACTTACAGATCACTTGTAAAATTCGAAGTCAGTGTCGGGCTTCTTTACATTGGATCTGTAACCCTTCTCGAAGTCCTTGGGGAGTATAACATACCGGTTCTTTCTTACTGCGTGCATTCCTGCTTCTTGGCAAATAGCTGCAATCTGGAACCATTAAACCAGCCAATGGAATCAATGTTACATCAATTGTTGATCAAAAGCAAAACTAGAGTATTTCACAGTAATCATCGTCATATTTAGTGGTTCAATTATTATTCAGACTCCCTCGTGACACTCATGACAGAGAGAGTTAAAGCAACTAACCTCAGCAGCACTAATTTTATCTGGTCGAGACACGTAGTCTTCCAGGTCCACTTCATCACCTAAATTCATTTTCGCTGTGCACACCTGCATACGAAACAGTTAGGATTTAGAATATATACTTCGATTCAAGTCGAAAATTCGTGAGAACTTAAAACTCATGAGACAAGGCATCTCTCTCCCTCGGCATACTATTTAAATATAAAGAATGAAAGAAAGATAACCAAGAAAGACACTCCAAACCTGAAACACAAGCCTCTTTTGACGCCTATCAGGCAAGGGAAACTCGATTTTCCGGTCAAGCCTTCCAGGACGCAGAAGTGCGGGATCCAAAGTGTCAGCTCGATTAGTTGCCATAATAACCTTTACATTAACTGTCTGATCAAAGCCATCCATCTGCACAAGACAAGCTAATTCATAACTCCAAATAACGGATGGGAAATGCAGCAAGAATGATCGCATCAAAATTCTTCATAAAAGTAGGTTCAAACATCAAAACATTCAAATGAGAGCGCTTAGTCCACAGGTCTTTTTCTAATTTTTTTTTCTCCGAGGTCTACCTGATTTAATAATTCCATGAGAATTCGCTGGACCTCTCTGTCAGCTCCAGTTTGAGCATCAAACCTAGCAGTAGCAATTGCATCAACCTCATCAATGAAAATAATAGCAGGGGCATTTTCTTTTGCGAGCCGGAAAACATCACGAACCATTCGTGGGCCCTGTACATATTGTTAAAACAGAGAATTTATGTAAATTCAAGAATAAAACAAAGTACAAGATAAAGTAAAGGGCACAGTAATTTCAGTCCCCAAATACCTGTAACCAGTATAGCCTAATCTACCCATGAAATTCCCCAGTATACAAGTATTAACCAACTTCCAATAGACATTCAATTTGATAAGGATTTACATCTCGAAAGTTGTAGTCAGGTAGAGAACAATTTCCTCCACGAGTATCATCTGTAGAAGGTATCGATAAATATAACGTTGTTCAATAAAAAAGCTACTGCTGTTAAGAATTATTTTCTCTTTCCCACTTCCGCAGTTCATTTAAATGAATAAACAGCGTGGGCATGTATACATGCATTGTTTCACCACCAACGATGAACAGCTCAAACGAAATATCTGGATTCTGGATGTTCAGTAAAAAGTGACACATCCTAAGCTCATAACTATAAAAATCAACGGAAAGAAGAAACAACAGCAAGTGGCATAGTAAAATACAAAATAAAAAGATAATGAATGCATGATTATAGATATTTAAACCATACCTCGCCCAAATATTTCTGAACAAATTCTGAGCCAACTACTCTAATGAAGGCTGCAGTCGTATGGTGAGCAACAGCCTTAGCAAGCATTGTTTTCCCAGTGCCAGGAGGACCATACAGCAAGACACCACGAGGAGGATCTATGCCAATCTGTTGGTACAATTCATGATGAGTTAAAGGTAACTCAACAGCTTCACGGATTTCCTGCTTTTGAATGTCGCATCCTCCAATATCCTGCCAAAGTCAATACAAGGTAAGTATTTTTTTGGAACATTTGCATGTTTAACATACCTGAACTATTTGAAAATCCATCTGAGAAAAATAAGAAAGACATAAATAGCACAAGGGGCAAAAACCAATCGATACCCAATACAACTTTGCCTAACAATATCCCAAATGAGTAACTATGTTACAACAAATGTTGCAATGAAAAGGGGAGGGAACAATCAACAGACCGAGTACAACAGTGCCAAAAACAATATTCCAATGAGTAACCAAATTACAACACACTGCAATCCCCATGCAGAAGCACCCAGAACTGCTCAAAAAATAAAATGTGGACGAGTCAAAACTAAATTATCATGATTTGTAAGAAAGAAGCACCAGAAATAACTGCAGTAACTGGGTAATGGTGTGATAACAGATGTCGTGAACGTTATGCTTCTATCTGGCCTACAGGACTGTACTCGGAAATGAAGGGTGGGGGAGAGCAAGTCAATAAAGTCGCACGAATTTTTACTCAATATTATGTCTTTCCCTGATGAAGAAAAAGACGATGATAAAAATTCCAAACGATGAAAAGGAAAATAGTTAATAGAAGGCTTTTCCGCAGAAAAATCATGTGAACGCTCAGAAAGTGGATTTGAATTGTTGACAGAACTTAGTATAAATAATTAAGGATGTAAGTCCATAAATGAAGGATTTGTGGTAATTGGCGTCCAAAAGGGTGTGAGGTATAAGAGAAAGCATTTCAAGGTGCCTGTAAGTTCAGCGAGATTTTGGTAAATTTTGGAGTTTGCGACTAGAATGGTCACTTTCATGGGAGTAGGTCCCCATGGTAAAATGTAAATTTTAATTGTTCACAAAAGTTAATAATGTATTTGGTTAAAATTATTATATGCTTAACTGCTAAAGAAGGAATTTCTCCGTGCATCACCAACATTCTAACAAACCATTCTCTTTCATCTCATTTGCTGCTCAAGAAACAATTTTAAATTTGAAATCATGATTACTTTCCCTTGCACGGCTATGATGTGCTAAGACGAGGGATGGAGGGTCCATGCGTGAGAACGTGAATATAAAGTCATATGTGGCCATTCCATGAAAGGAGACTAAGCTTCAATTCTCCAAATCCCCATTCCACTTCCTATTCGAACAATTAAAATGGAAATGCTTCACCTTTACACACAATACTTAATATTGGGAGAAATTTGTGTACGGGGTTAGGAATGGATTTAAAGCTTTATTTTCTAAATTCAAGAAACCCCTCTTAGGTGCCTGAGATTGAGATTGACATTGATGAATGTTCTGATCAAGAACAAAAAATACAAGGGCATCACCTCAGGTGAGCCCCTTGCTTTATAAAAAACACTAGAAATATATTTTTTGCAACTACAAGTACTGTAATTTGGTGCAACTGACATCATGAATATTAAGTTGTAATGAATTCTAATTAAAACCTCAGATAAGAAGATAGGGTCAAACTGCCAGAAGTGATTGAGCAAAGTGAAAGGAGTTTAGGCATACCTTTCTACAGTTAGAAAGCTGAATATATGTTGTTCCAGCCAAAGAGGCTCAAGTCCTATGAACTAAGGAGCTAAGATTTTAGCACAAGCAAGCACTATACATCGAGCCTAAATAGAATACAATCTATTTAATAGTCATGGTGATCATTCAGGGACCGCACTCTGACATGAAGTTCATTCTCTCTTGCCAAGTGTGCAGAGGTCGAAGGTCAAAAAAAAATCCCTTTTTAACACCTCTAAATTTGCAAAACATAACTAAGTAACTGTACTACATTAGCTGAGCCTGAAATCCTGAAATCAGAGATGACAAGTACTATTTTCAGCAGATTACCTAGCTTCTCGCAGATTACCTAGAGTACCTAGTAGCTTTAGTAGCTTCTTGCACTTTGACTGTAACACCAGCCAAAGAACAGTTCTGCTTGGTGTACACACCAAGTTTGACGATTCAAAAAAAAAAAAATTCCCTCCACTCATTTTTTTTTACAACACATCAAATGTCAAGGACAATGTACACTTGGAGTGTACATGTAGCATTTTTGGCCAAAGAAATTGCCTGTCAGAAGTCTAGCACTATTTGCTCATACCTAAACATGTAGTCCCAAATACGTTTTCAATAACTTACACATTTTAAAACATAGCAGATGTGTTTAAAACTAAAAACATGAAAAAGAAAGGTCCATTACACCTATATAGACAGAGTTGTCAGCAAAAGATTTGCACTTCAATACATGCATATAAGTTCAAGTATGGGTTTCTAAATTATTACATATTTCACACTAGTGTTACTCTATATATTTATAAACTTCTCTCGACTTCAAACTTCATGATCTGAGAATTATAGGCCACCATCTTTATATTTCTAAGCACATTGTATTAACTTTCCCCTACAATAATCAACAAATATCTTAACCTCTCAAAATTGGAAAATTAAAGCATTCACAATTTGTGCTTTCATCAACTATCATCACATCTCAAAATTGGACAATCAAACATTTTTATTCTGTGCTTCCATGATGGTGCATACGAAAACGTGCATCTATCCCTCTTCAAAGCTCACCATTCAGCAAGCTCCTAGCACTAATGAACATATAGAATAACAAATAATAGTAGTAAAGTTCTTTAGCATTGTTAGAATATCAGTAAAAGTAGCTAAAACACATTTAATAATTTGATAAATCGTTTCTTGGCAGAATAATATCTATTATTCATAAAATCAACAATTAAAACAAAACAAGTATCTAAAGGCTAAAACCCTACTATAAAATTCTCCAAAAAATTCCCAAATTCAAGAATCTTTTGAAAAAAACTTACATTATAATTAACATCCGGCTTCTCCGACTGGCTAAGCAGCGAGATACTCGAATCTGCCTCCGGTGGAAGCACATCCACGAGAGCATTCGAGTGGCGGTGGAGCGCCACCGAGGCCGACGGCTTCAAGAGCTCCCTATTAATCGTACTGAGAATACGGACATAGTAATTAGATCCCGTGGTGGACCCGACAATAGCGTTGTTCTGATCGATCATCTCCATGAACTGGCCAATAACAAGCGGCACCGACTGGATCCTCTTCACCTCTTCCTGGGCCCGCAGAAGCTCGCGGCGAAGATTCTTTAACTCGTCCTTGACGTACTCTTCTTGGATTTCGATGAATTCCAGTTGGCGTTGAAGGGATTTAAGGTGGGAGTAGAGGTCGTCGTCCGGGTCCGAGGAGAAGGATGGGTCGAATCCAGGCATGGGTCGGGTTGGAGGTGGGTGGTCCGATGAGGGTTTTGGATCGAGAACCATTGCTGTAGCCATGATGAAGCCGTCTGGAAGTTCGCAGGCGAGAGGAAATGCGTACAAATAGGGGGATTTTGTTGATTGCACTAAACAGGGGAACCGCCTCTGTAATGGTTCTCTCTCTTTTTTCGTCACCTTTATAGATGAAGAATTGGAGCAGATGTTCCAACCTTTGAAGAATTTGCAAATTGAATCCTAACACTCAATTCTTATCACTGAAATCCTTGACCTTTTAAACATGTTCCAACTCAGGTCCTTGCATATGGGCATCCATCCAATTGGATGTTAAAATTGGCATAAGCAAGTCACGTGATTCACTTTATTTGTGGGACGACCAAGGTTGAACTTAAAATGAGGTCCAAAGGACGGCCACCTTAAGTTGTCGTCGTCTTCTTTTTATTTTAAAGAATAAAATATAAAATAATTTTATATTTCCCTTCATATCAATCAAAGTATATCCGAATATTCAATCTAACAGAATTGATCTCTTGCCACGTCAATGGTTCTACGTTTACAAATAAAAAAATTTGGTTGACTTTTCTCGCTCCCTCCCAAAACCCACCCCTTCCCTTTCCATTATTTTCGCCGTTGCATTTTGTCTTCCATCACCAAACTTTACCTTCGGTGTCGCAATCATTGTCGGAGTTCACCTCATGGCCTTGGCATCGTCAGAATCTTCTATATCACATATGTTATTTCCCTCTCCCACCGCCACGCTCATTTTCCTCACCTACTGCCCTACATCCCTCTTCCTTTTTCCCTCACCCACAGTCCCTTATCTCTCTTCCCCCCCGCTCATTTACCTTTAACGTTGTACCCACCATCGCCCCATTTTTCCTCTCCTTCGGTACCCTTATTCCATTGTATGTGTCTATGATGTTACTGTAGTTTTTCTGAGATTTGAGATGGCGGCGATCCATCAAATTTTTTGTTTGATGGTGAGGGGTTGGCAATTTTGGCTTGACGGCTGCAGCGATGAGAGATGGGGTTTAGGATTTAGTCGCTATCATCATATTTTTTGAGATATTCGACGTTCGCGATGGGGAGGATTTGTGAAAACTAATTCGATAAATCAAACAAAAGATAAGAACTAAGAGATGGAGGAAGAAAACCGATTGTAAGAGCCTTCAAAAATTAGAGCAAAATAAATTACAATGAGTTTATACACTACAAAATAAAGTAAACAAAAAGGAAACTAAATATTATACAATAATATTATATCTAACATCCCCTTCAAACTCACGATGCTATAACAAAAAGCAGCGAGAGTTTGTCAAGCCAGAAACGAAAACGATGAACTAGATGAGACTTCGTAAAGAAGGCAGCAAGCTGTAACGTTGAAGAAACAAAAAGTAGAGAAATGGTGTCAGTCTACAGATGATGACAAATCAGATGATAGTCAATCTCAATATGCTTCATACGCTCATGGAATATAAAGTTGTGAGAAATCCGAATATCACTTTTATAATCACAATACATAGTGGTTGGAGATGATGAAGAAATACCCTTGTCTGCAAGCAACCCACACAATCTCAGTAGTAGATAATAGTATGTTTCTTATTCTTCCATGAGATAAGGGAATCACTCAAAAATATACAAAAATCAATAGTGGACTTGCGATTGGTGGGGTTATTGGCCCAATCAGCATCAGAGTAGGCATGAAGCACTAAAGAGGAGGTCGGTGGAAATAAAAGACTCTGAAAGCAAGTACTAAGAAGATAACGCAAAATACGAACAACAGTTGCCCAATGAACTGTAGTAAGAGTCAAAACAAACTGACTAACAATGTGAACAATATAAGCAATATCGAAACGTGTGATGATAAGATAAACTAGATATCCAACAATGGTACGATACAAAGAGAGATTAGTCAAGAGTACATCGTCAAATGGTGAATATAGAGCGTTGGACTCAAGAGGAGTATCAGCAGTTTTAGTATCAGTAAGACGAGCACGATTAATAACTTCCATAGTATACTTAGACTAAGAGAGAAGATAACGTCTAGGAGAAGAAGCAACTTCATTCCCCAAAAAATAAGATCTTAAATCCTTCATTTCAAAACGACGAGCCAATTCAGATTTCAAATCTGCAATCCCATCAACATCATCACCAGTAATAATCATATCGTCAACATATGGTAAAAGTAGAATGCGACCAGCTAAACTGCATCTAAAGAATAGGCACGGTCATGATGACTCAATGTAAAACCAAGAGAGGTAACAACAGTGGAAAATTTCTCAAACTAGGCACGATATTTTTGTTTGATGCCATAAAGTGCCTTCTTGAGCTTGTAAACATATCCAGGAGAGTGAAAAAGACCAGGCGAAGGAACCATATAAACTTCATCTCAAAGATTTCCATTCAAAAAAGCATTCTTGACATCCAACTGGGAGAGACTCAACTTACAAACAGATGCAACTGCAATAAGTGTACGAACAATGGTTATCTTGGCAATATGAGTAAAAGTCTCCTCATAATCCAGACAATACTGCTGATTAAAACCCTTAGCAATCAATCTAGTCTTGTAACGCTCAACTGAACCATCAGATTTGGTTTTAATCTTACAAACCCAATGAGAACCAATAGTATGTTTAACTGAAGGCAACGCAACTAAGTCCCAAGTGTCTGTTTTATGTAGAACAGAGAGTTCATCAGCCGTAGCCTGTTGCCAAAGAGGATCCAGAATGGATTCTTTATACAAAGAAGGTTCAGATAGCTTGTAAATAGAGGTTAGAAAACAACAAAAGGGCTCAAAATAACAAGAATAAGCAAAATCAAGTAACTGAGTGGACTTACGAATACGTTGAGAATATCGAGGAAGAAGGGGAGCATGAGTTGGATCATCAATCTCAGACGGTGCTTGGGTGGCCACATAAAGAGAAAGGATATCATGAGCCAGCACATGTGTACCTGTAGGATATGAAGAATCAATAGTATATGGAGTATGAGAATGTAGTATGTCAATGTCATCAGAGAATGGATCAATACGAATAAGATCATTTTTAGTCACGTCATGAGTATTATTAGAGATAGAAAAGAATGAAATGTTTTCAAGAAATAGAACACAACGAGAAATATATAATTTTTTATTAATGAGATCAAAACAGCGATAACCATTTTACCCTTGCTCATAACCTAAGAAAACACAGATAGCAGAGCCAGATGTCAACTTACTACACTCTATTTCAGGATGAAGAACAAAGTAAGTACATCCAAAGACTCTTAATGATGAGTAATTAGGAGGATGCACATACAATAGTTCAAATGATGATAAACCTGAAGTGTAGGAAGATGGAATTTTATTAATTAAAAAAACAACGGTGAGAACTACTTCTCCAGAATTTTGGTAGATAAGAGAAGGGAACGAGCAGATTCTACAATGTGTCAATGCTTTCGTTCAACAACACCATTTTGTTGTGGAGTATTAGTACATGAGATTTGATGAATTGTGCCATCATGGGCAAGTAATTCAAAGAAATCAGCCGAAGTATACTCTCCGCCCAAGTCACGCCTAAAGCATTTAATTACAACAGAATGTTGAGTTTTAATAAGTTCTCTAAAAGAAATATAAATGGAAAGAAAGCCAGATCATCGTTTCATAACCCAACAATAACGACTATAATTATAAATAAAAGATACATAACATCTAATCCCTCCTTTTGTAGCAATAGAAGCAGGTTCCCATACATCAGAGTGAATAAGATCAAATGGTGAAACAGAATGAGAAGCACTTCAAGAAAAAGATAAAGCAGAAAATTTAGCTAATTTACAGCCATTACAATCAGAAATGTCATGAGTTTTCAAATCTCTCAATTGACCTTTAGAAACTAATCATTTCAAACGATAGCAAAAACAAGTCCAAGACGAGAATGCCACATATAAAAACTAGAAGGTGATGAATTCAAATAGAAAGATGACAAGTCAACACCAGAAGCTGCGACATGTGGTGGTCTCAAATTGTCCAGTACATATAACTCTCATTGTCTACGACTTATCCCAATTAGCTTCTGAGATCGAGGATCCTGCACATGACAAGCAGTAGAAGAAAACTGAACCAAGTATCCAGAATCACACATTTGACCAATAGAATAAGATTCAAATTTCAAAGTAAGAGTCGAAACACAATAGACATCTGAAAGCGATAAATTATGTGTGTTAACAGAACCAACATCGACTAAAGGCAATGGTGTGCCATCATCAATCACAACAAACATTGATGAGTTAGAAGGACACAAATCATTAAAGAATTTTGAGTTAGACGACATATGTTTCGAAGCACCTGAGTCAAAGATCCATGAGGAATAAATACGTGAATGACTCTGAGATGACAAACATATTTGAGTAGAGACTGACATAGCTTGTGGCTGTGTAGCTAACAAATTTTGAAACTGCTCTGCTAGATCAATCAACATAGGACTGGAGGAAGGTGGTATTCCAAGAATAGACGAGTCACTAGGTGGCATGGTGGCATCTATGTTAGCATTGGGACAATAGGATCGTGTTGTGGTTGTGGCTGCTGCTTCTTTAATAGTTTAGGACATTGAGACTTCCAATGTCCCTTTTATTTGCAAAAATTACATTCATCACCAGCAGCTTTCACACAACCTTTCTTCTGATTTTGTGTAGACGCTTGAGAGAGTACAGCCAACGCTGAGGTGCTAGATGGAGGAAGAGAAACTTCATGTGCAAGAGATTTCAAACAAGTTTCTTCAGCTACAAGTTCACTAACCACCAAATCAACTGAGGGAAGTGGAATGTGATGCAAGGTAGAGTCTCTAAGTCCCTCAAACTCACTGTGAAGTACCATAAAAAACTGAACTAATCGTTGCTCCTCTTTAAAAGTCATATATTCCTCATATGCTTTCAGTCCTACTGATTCTAACTCATCCCAAATTGAATTCATAGCGGCGTAAAACTCGAGAATACTCATATTCTTCTATTGCAAAGCCCGTATATAAACCTTCAACTGATATTGCTTTGCAAGTTTGACTTAGTGCATAACTTCTGAAAGTGATCACAAACTTCATTTGTTGTTTCAAACTTCGCTGATTGTGTACCAACGAATTGCTCGACAGAATTATGAATCCAAGCGAGATTTTTTCGCATTGTTTGACTCCCAATTATCCAACTCTGTTACATAATTCTCTGCAATGTTCTTAGGTTTTATAACAGTTCCACTAACGTAGTCCCACAATCTTTTTCCCTTTAGAAAATTTATAATCACTGTACTCCAATATAAGTAATTTTAACCATTTACTCTAACACTAATGGATTGAAATGAATCATCTTCTTCAATTGCCATTTGAAATCAAGAAGCAACAATTGAATAAAACCAAATATCAATATTTATTAATTAAAAACCCAGCAGTCCACTGGGTTGTCAAACTAGCCCAAAACATTTGAATCCAATGAAATTTACCGGCCCAAAATCTGCAAAAGAGGAAGCCAAAATCTGTCGAAAGAGTACTCCAAAATCTGCCAACTAAAACCACTATGCCACAACTGGAGAAGTAATTTCCACAAGTTAATTCCAAACAAGAAGCTTGGACAGATTCCACAAGATGGAATTCCAATCATAGATGCCGAACAGGAAAGACAACCCAAAATAAACCCTGGCACTTCAAATCACAAGTCCATGCACCAATATCTAAACTTTGGGCATCTAAGATGAATCCGTCGACCAGAAGTGGAATTTCGAAAAGAGAACAACCTCCTACACTCATTGCACTTCTTCCATTTCCTTGGAAAATTGTTGTTGTCGGTTTCAATTCTGCTTCTGATTGCTCCCATTGAAGAAGAACCCGTTACAGAACTGTTGAAGAAGAACTCGTGTTCCCTATTCCACTGATCTCTCGCTCCCTCTCTATGCGTGCTGTGAACAGTTGGCTAGAATCACAAACTGAAGCTTTTGAATAGAAATTTCTTAACCCATAATCGAAATCAAATCAGAAAGCTCGGCTACACGACTGATAGAAGCAAAACCAGAAGAAATTAAACACCCAGCTATGAATTCCTGAGGTAGGCTCCGATACCATGTGAATAATACAAACTAATTTGTTAAATCAAACAAAAGAGAGGAACTAAGAGATTGAGGAAGAAAATCGATTGTAAGAGCCTCCAAAAATGAGAGCAAAATAAATTACAATGAGTTTATATACTACAAAATAAAGTAAACAAAAGGGAAACTAAATATTATACAATAATATTATATCTAATTATATTTAACAGGATTGACGTCTAGGGTTAACGAGGTGTGGGGGATTAAAGCATGGATGTGCAAATAATTTGTGATTTTAATGGGAAATGAAGAGGTTGTGATGATAATTTCGTGAAATTTTGATTTGTACACGGATGTGCAAATCATTTCTGTTATCTGCTAGTCGAAAACAAAGAGGTTGTAATGTTGATTTCGTAAAATTTTGATTTGGATTACGATAAATTTTGACCCGTATCTTGAAGTGGCAACCTGGACGGCATGACTGTAGGAGATATGTTGTCTCTATTACTTGTGCAACTAGTGATTTGCAGCCATGGCAGCATCCTTTTGTTATTGTTCGATGGCAATGCTATGTCAGCAGTGGGCATGAGATCAGTTCTAATAAATAATTTCTCATTCAGTGAAGCATGGTTTGAATTTTATTGCATTGGGGTGTGTTTTGAAGATTATGAGAGTTGTGATGTTGTTGTAAGAACAAAATAAACATATGTAGATTTGGTGCGTATATATAGCTACACTTACTCATGCATACCGAATGGAATCCTAATCGTAGATTTTGGAGATGTCATTGTGCGAAGGTACGATAATAACCATTTATTGTAGCATATCGAATTTAGGATTTATGGATTGTTTAGATTTCTATTTTATTTTGTAGGATGGCGTCAGGTGCGGGGAAGTTTGATTGGGATGACGAGATTGAACCAACATTGGGACGTCAATCTGAATTGATCGATATGCATCTTTGGATACTAAGCGACTTGAATGATGTTGTCATCAAATTGTTGGAGAAGATCGACATGGTGGACGAAAAAATATGTTCACTTACTCATGCACTTTTTTGATTTACTATACTATGAACGTGTACACTCTATTACTCGTTGCTGTAATGAAGCGTGTGCAATAAGTGCAAATGATTGATCGTGTATGTAGGTGCTTCCTTTGTCGTTTGACGGTTCAATTATGTAATATTTTCACGTAGTACGGATTTTCAATTTACAAAGCATTTATGTGTTTTATCTTCAAGTACACAAATTACGGAAAATACATACAAATTGGAATGACCTAAATTTGATACAAAATTTACGAACAAAAATTATTTTTTGTCCACTTTACATAACAATACAAAATATAATCATTTTATATAAAAGGACTTAATTTAATTAATTTTTAAGTAAATTAAATAAATCCGACGATGGAAGTCCGACGACAAAGAAGAACACGGCACAAAAATGGGAACGGACGGGGTGGGTTTGGGGGGAGGGGGGTGGAGAAGGGGGTTGGGGTTGGGGTTGGGTTTTATGAATTAAATAAAGGTGCGTAGTGGGGTGGGGGAAACCAAAACTGAAAAGCGTGGAACCGCTGACGTGGTGGGGTGGGGGAAACCAAAATGAAAAAGCGTGGAACCGCTGACGTGGTGGTGGGCAAACTAATTTCTTACCCGCTCAATTCTGTTCATTCTATGAAGACTTTGTCACGTAGCAACTCAATACGGCACCACAAATCGTGACAAATTTAATAATTGTTCTAAAAAAATAACATTTTAATTAATAAAGATATTCTGATCGTATTAGTCAGGATTTATGCACTTCCATTTTTATCAAAACATATCCAAAAAAAATGTTTAGATCTAAATTACCCCTATATAAATAAAAGAAATTACAAGTCCCCTTGCAACCAAAATTTAGTTCTACACTCTAATGGGCTTTCTACATTATTAAAGAAATTTACTTCTATTTATAGTTAAACTTTATAAAAAAAAAAATGAAAATAATCAAAATAACAAAAATCAAAAATCGAATACTCAAAAGGCAAATAATTATGAAACAAAATTACCCAAAATATATTGTGTTTTAAACGTTCCATCACAATTTACATCCAAAACCAAGAAAATTTCTATGTATTATTTTATATAATTCACCTTACCAAACATGTCAAATAATTTCACAAGAAGAATAACAAACAATCAAGAAACGTGTATATAACTTATATAGTAACACAACTTGTACAAGATCAAGAAATTAGCTTGGAATACCCTTTCGAGGGTGATCGAGTTGGTGGAGCAGGTAAACGCGGTGATCGAAGGTCACGAGTTCAAATCCCCCTGTCAACACTTTCTCGGTCGAGCTCGTCGCACCGGGCTTACCTAGTGCGATTTATTTCTCCCGTGTGGTTTGCAGGCTACTACGCATGGAGCGAGATTTACCCAGCACACACTCATGAGTAGGGGCTGCGGGTTCCTACGTCAACCAAAAAAAAAAGAAATTAGCTGGGAAAGTGGGTAAACATAATAGAGCAACAAATATAATTGGATGATAAACCAACAAATGCCAAAGCGCCAAACTTTTACACGATTTCCACACACAAGAAACTAAAAAAATTAATCCCTGATTTTAAGAAATGGAGAACCTTCTCCTTCCAGGCTTGGTTAAATCTGGCATCCCATCATCTATATTTGAAGTTATCCTTTGATCCATGCTTAAATGGATTAAATTTTCCCAAGGTTTTCGACATAGAAGAAAAGAATGTTGGCTTCTTCACATTCCCTTTGATGATGTCCCTTGAGTTTTCTGCAAATCTTGTACATAAATTTTCATCTTCAATAGCTCGGTTCGCAGTTCTTCATTCTCTTTCACGAGGGATACGTCTGCCTGTAACTGATTTCTCGTTGTCACGGCATTCGGCATGTTTTGGTCATCTGTGCCGCTTCTTAGTTTCAGGTGATCGTAATACAGCATGTGAAGAACTATCTATACAGGCGGCGTTTGTTCTGCGAAGCATTGAGTGGCTTAATAGGATAGTTTGAGTGGATCCATCACACTACACATCTTTTCGCGCTCAATTTCATCTAAATTTGGATGAGCCTGCAATAAATTATACGATATGATAGTATCAAATCATGTAAAACACGCGTTATTCAAGAGACGAGCTATGTTGGCATTTTACTTACCTTCAAGTAAATATCGATAGCCCGGTGTAGATCATCATTGACCTTTCTAGCATCCTTGGGCACTAAATTGGCGATCCCGTTAAACTTAGAAACACTCAGATCAACAGAAGTTGCAATTTCCCCAAGATATGCATCAACTGTCTTGGCAACTCTCTGCATAGCTGTGGAACCCACCTCTCTAAAATCGCCTCCGATGAAGACAGCCACATTCTTCTCTTTCTCGATAAATCCTGATATGATCCTTCTTACACTCTCAAGATCAAACAGCTGCTCGCCATCATAGGAGAACGATAAAACTAGAAGATCATCCACGGTCACGTGCTCTAAAATCTCTGAAATTCTCTTTTCTAGCTCGTTCTTGCAACTATTTGCTGCCCTCAAGAAAATAGCAGTCCTCAGGAGACAACAGAGGAAGTTTATGGGCAATGTAGTCTTTCCAGGGGGCAAACGAGCGACTATAGACTCTAGAAGTTCTCGTTGTTGGATTCTGATATCAGATCCCCAGAATTTAATGATTTTATACCGTTTCCAGAGTGGTCAAACGCAAGATCATGAAGTGATCTCTCTGCATATGTGATTATAGCGCTAGCTATTGTCAAGGCTTTTTCGCCGCTTGATTTCATCGACACAGTGATCTTTTCAAAGAAGCTTACATCCAAGATTGTTAGCTCTTCGGTCCACCAGTTAGGTGGTGAACGGCTTGGAAAATTCGCCTCAACGCAAGCCTAACACGTGTGAACTCACCAATAGTTAACTAATAGATACATGTAATGGTAGGACTTTAAACTTATCTATGTCAAACCACTTCTTCTAAAAGTTTAAACTATTAACGAAACAATAAAACTTATTTTATCTCATCAATTAGGTTCATTTTCCATCAAATGCCTAGCACATGCACAATTTTTATAAATAAATGTTAGTAAGACTTGAATTCAAGATTCATGACCTTTCTATGTTGTAAAAGCTTAAGTTTCATTGAACCGTGAGAAGTACCTTAGCGCTTGCAACATCGACACATCTTTGTACAATTTTGAGGTCTTCAGCCATGGGAAGTAGATCTTCACACGATTTCAGGATGACCACGGCGCGTGAAAGAATGCTTAACGGCACTTGAGAGAGGAAATCCTCGGTCCGACTGCAGAGACTATTGATAAGTGCGTTTTTCTACACTTATTAAGGCAATATTACTAAACTTTTGTGTTGTTT
>CAIGRP010029193.1:0-24545 GCA_903798385.1 Fraxinus cuspidata | reverse complement strand
TTTTACGGTAAACGAACAAATTTGATTTTATCACATCACGTGGCATTTTCCGTCACATGTATTGCCCGACACATTGCTAGATGTCAATTTAGGATGACGAATGTGAATTAGTGATAAATTAAAAGAGGTATTTTAATTTATCGATTTTGATTATATCGAAATAATAATTCACGTCGTTATGTATCGTGATTGAGAATCTAATGGGTCACACACAAAAGAAAACTAGAAGAATGAGATTTACCAATTAATTAATTGACAAATGTTTGGACAATTAATTAATTGAGTTACTTAATAATAAGCCCGAATTAATTAATTTGATTAATTAATTCATGTACCATATTTAATTAATTTGATTAATTAAACATTGGACTGTGTTAAATTTAAGAGACGGGTCAAACCTGCTTGGGCTTATATTAATAAGCTGCTAGGGTTTGAAAACGGTAATGAATAATTCGTTATTCTTTCTAGCACAAGAAAAGAAAACCCTAATCGTCATTCTTGTTCTCTGTATGAATTATCGTTGGAGGTTAGAGAATTTGACAATTTGAATTTCACATCGTGACCATTCGACTTCAAGAAAAGCAACGGAGCTTATGAAATTTATCAAAAGTATAATTCCTATCACAATTTCTATCTAAACACAAATCAGATCCTTAATATAAATTGAAATCTGTTGTATTTTTTGCTGTGCATGAATAAGTAAATTCCCATCAGGTAGAGGGTTTTTTCGCACAAAATATTTCAAGCATTGGGGGTTTTCTACGATTTTCAATAGGTATGAGGGTATATCGCAATTGAAAATATTTATAGGGGAGTTTTCTACCATTAATCCCCGAAGAAAACAACCTTTTTCTTTTGCCTTTTACTTGGATTATTTTCTTTTCATTTTGCACTTTTAACCTTTTTATTTGTATATTGCTCGAGAAAAGAAAAAAAACAAAGAAAGAAAGAAGTAAATAGTAATTTTTAACAATCTGAAATGTAAAACATAAAGTGCACATACATCAACTTCAAAGTCTATTATTATTTCGGTAAACCTTTTAACTAGTTTGGTACAGATTATTTAAAATTCACTTTCAACTATACATTTTTTTAATAAAATAATTTTGTAGGTAAACCTATGACTTCTCTCTACTTTCAAGTGCATATTCTCCCAAAAACAAAAAAAAAAACTTTTCAACAAAATCTATTCCAAAAAATATACTTTAAACAGACTCCATATATCAACTACATGAGCAATGCTAGTTGTAAAAAAATAGATTACAAAATTATTTGACAAAATGAGTGTGACAAGATATGAGCCAAAGATTTAAAAAGGGTAAATTCATAAGTCACCAACCTTTCATGAAAGTTGAGATCTTATCCCTAACCAATTTTCCATCTCAATTTTGTCCCCAAACTTGAAGAAATTAGCATAATCAGTCCCTGGTTTTCTGGCCATTTATGCATTCAGCTGGGTGACCTGCAAGTCTTCTAATGAAGGCCGAAACAGACTAGCTACTTGAACCCATTAAAAAAAAATAAAGACCGATCATCTTCTCAATTCCAAAATGGATGGACCACGAAGAGTACTGCTAGTGCTAATATATTAAAGACTGGAACACAAATTAACCAAAAACATTGATTGGGGACGAGATTGCAACTTTCGTGAAAGACCAAGGACTAAATATGTAATTTGAAGCCCATTTGCTAGCTAATCAAAAGCACTACTTGGCCTTTTTGCAGGATTAACTAACTAGTTAAAGCAAATGTGAAGACTTTGAGACAAAGACTCAAAATCCAACCATTACATAAATTCAAACAGGTCAATTCTAATATTTTAATAATAGACTTTGATGGGTCCCTTCACATTAAGTCAGCAAAATCTTCCACTAATTGGAAAGTTTCATACATTTTCCATGACAATGACTGGCACTAAGCTCACAAGACTATTAAAATTATCAATAAATATAGAATTCTAAGACCTAATTTACTTGATGTATTAATTAAATAATTGAAAGTGATTTAGTTATATTATTTGTTTTAATAAATTTGAAAAATAGCTTTCAATAATGGTTTAAATAATTAAAGAGATATAAAGCATATGACAAAGTTTTAAACTACATTAATGCTGTAAAATAGTAGTCGAGTAAGGAAGGACAGTATAAACATCATTTTTATAAATGGATGATATTGATCTCGAGGTATTAAACGAGACGGTCAAACTCACGTGACACAACACTCCTTGTGGCCCATTTTGGCCTGATAACACAATCTGCATTAAATATGGATGATTAAACGTTATAATTTTAGATAATCATAAAAAGTATAAAATAATGATATATAAATGTCACTCAAAGGCAAAACACTAGTCAATATTAGGGCATGCTAAATATTAGTAACGTTTTGTGGCCATGATGGGCAGACAAGAATTTGTTTCACAATCAAAGATATTCCAACAATATAAATTGGAAATAAGTGAGTGGTTCAAAATCGAAATTATTTTCTCTTATACCTAGTACAATTATAATAATAGTCAAGTACATCAAGGTCTCTAAAGTTAAAAAAAAAAATTATTACCAATTTTTCCATCACCGATTTAATTTATATGACATTTTGATTCGATTTTGACACAAGTAAATGTGAATTAAATGATTTAGGAATTTTAGATCAAATCTTTTAGATTTTCTTCTTCTTCTATTTTTTTTTTCAAAAATGATCATAAAATTCAATTCTAAGTTGAAAAATGATTTGAGATTTAAGTAGAACTATCGACAACAACTATTAACCATTATCGATATACATTTGTCAGCAATGGCTCGTGATTCTTTAGTGGTTGATCACTGATTAAGCAACACTCATCCTTCCTTATTTTTTTTTAAATATTTTATCGGTAACTTAAGTAAGTATTCTTTTATTTTTATCTATAATATTACAACAATTATTCTATGCTCGACGAAATTTTCCTTTATTAATATTTATTTTTGTATTTTTATTGCTTTATTTATTGGCCAAATTTTTATCATTAAATTAAATTTACTAGAAGACTTATTTTTTTACACTATTAACTAAAAACATGTTTATAAATTATAATCGTAAATTATTTTTAAATTGTTATTTAACTGTCAATAGAATTTGTTGCTTTGATGTTGGTCATAGGAAGCCACGTGTACAAATGACACTTGTCATGTAATGGATGTACACAGTAGAGTACCCGCAGACAATTAGCCTTCCTCGAGCATCCACCAATAAAAAACGAGCACAAGCATCAATACCATATCCGTAATTATAGCTAAGATAAAGGTTATTATTGTAAAATTTTCCTAAACCTTATTAGAAACCTCATCATATTCCTACCAACAAGTGTCAGTAGTGGGACCCACATTTTGTCTGATTCTTGGTTTAACCAATAAATCCAATCTCAAATAGAAAATTCAGAGCCCTATTCAATGCTAATTAAATATTAATTTCCCAAAATATTAACAACTAGATTAGAGAACGATTGTGTACCAAGTTGGTTGTGTTTCTTGTTAAGAAATAATGCACGCTGGTACATCCCTAGTCCAAGATCCTCGAGAGGAGGGATCGATAAGTATGTGGAGTTTAATGCATCATCTCCTTTCATTGGGTAAGAGTTGACCTTAATTTCACATTCGACATCTCAAAATCATAAACAGATAAAACTCTGTTCAATAAGCGAAACATATTATTATAATTAATGGTTGAAGAAGGACGATAACTAATTCTTAAATCTACCTTCCTAACATCAAAGAGTTGGTGTATTACGCTGTCTACATTATATCGATCGATAAAGGCACTCTATGGATGCCTATGGTCACGTACAAGCGATAAAACTTTGTTTGGTATTGGGTAAACGAAGATACTAATTATTCGTTCTCATATTGATTATTAAATCATTAATGGTCGAAGAACAATCAATTATTCTTATAATCAAAGAGTTAATTCATTAACTTTTTAATTTTTTTTAATACTATGGTTATGTTTGAGTTTTATTTTTTAAAAATAAATTTTGTAATAATATTTTTTTTAAGGATGTGTAATTAAAAAAATTAAAAATTTTCAAGTTTGTCTGTAAAATTATTTTATTAAAAGAATATGTAATCAGAAAAAAATAATAAAGTAATATTACACGTAAATAAAAAAAATTCTTCTTTTTTAACCACACATTCTTAAAAAAAATATTATTTTAAAAATTGTAATATTAAATAATGGCAAATTGGAGCATCAATTACAATAATTAATGACTTTTTCCATGTACAACTGTACAAGTACAACATTGAATCCGGATATTTAAATACGTCGACAAATTTTATATTGCAATAATAAATTTTCATTAATATCTTTACCGAACATGGAAGGTCGAGAGAATCTAGAAATGCCCTTTATTTTTCGTTTCCTCAAAAAAAAACCTAGAAATTTATAATTATAAGTAGAGAGAGAAATTCAAGAAAAAGCAGAGAATAAAAGAGACCAGATGTTGACAAATTTTGTGTCACTGTTCTTAGAAGGTTGATTGTTTTTGTGAAGATTTCTTATCTGGGATCTCTCTCACTAGAAAAATAATAATAATAATATTACTTGTAGTAATATATACATTTGCAAAAGTTCTTTCTTTTCATATTTTTCCTTTAGAAATTGTCTTTTTTTCCCCTTATTTTCACAGAGAGAGAGAGAGAGAGGGAGCGAGAGAATGGCCTAGTAGATCGAAATCTCCAGTCTTTAGTTGAGTTTGATGAGGATCCAAGCTTCTTCAATGGGGTTACCAAACCTCTTACTTTATTTTTTCATTTTTTTTATTTGATAATCATAATTACTTTTGCTCTTGTTGGCTTTTTTTGTGACTTTTGCTCAGTTCTGTAGTGTAAGAAAAACTCTGAATTTTCAATGATTCTGATAAGAATTCTTCAGGGGGAGTGATATCAGGATGTGGGTCTAAGGTAGTTATATATTTTTATTTACTCTCTGGTTTTTTTTTAGATTTATGGGATTTGATTGAACTTTACTCATAATTAATTATCTGATTAGTTCGATTATAATTGTTTCTAAATGACCGAGTTTTTCAGATTATGGGTTTTATTGGTATGGATAATTTGATTTGTGCATTTGCTTTACTAGATTATGAATTTTTGTTTATTAATTGATATGTGCTGATTGATGGTTGGATTTGATAAGTGATATTTTTATGTAGGATCTACTTAACTTCTGTTTCTCTTAGTCCAGTCTTGCATAGGAAAAAAAATGATTGCATTAAAGGGTTTTTAGTGATAGTTAAGATTACTTATTTTGTTTTGGTGTTGGTTTTTAATTCTTGCGCCTTATGTTAATCTTTCTGTCGAATTGCTCATGTGAAGCATATCTTAAGTCCTTGATATTATGCCTAAGTCCAATTGCTCTGAGTTTGATCAAGTTTTGGAAATACAATTCTTTTTTGAGAGGTAGGTACTCTCGTTACATTAGTTTGAGAGAATCCTTTTAGCACATTATGTTTCCAATATCGATCAAGCTGTTTATCTTTTTCTTTTTCTTTTTTTGGGTGCATGCCCAACCTGTGATCTATGTTTCTTTCCATGAATGTCTATGTTTTTAGTTGAACTGTGTACTAATCAATGTTTATACGAGCAAGATGGGTGATGTTTCTATATAAGCATGGGCGTTCTTGCTACTTAAATTTGATTCTATTTTTATGATGCGAAATAATGATGACTGCAAATTGAAATATGTATGTCCATGGTTCAGTAAGTAATTTTTGTTGCGTTATGTCATAGTAGAAAATGAGACACGTGTTGAGTTGCTTCTCCGTCAAGATTTTCAAAGAAAAAACGTCTTCATCATGTGGTTCTATTAGCCACGTGTCATGTACATTCCCACCACTTTTACATCCAACATCCCGATATCAGCCGAAAAAAGCGGCTATCCCAGCATTTAGGCAAGCTTTCAAACTGTGATCTCACTGCAAGCATTTGTTTTCATTCACTTTTGTGGTACAACATTCAATGTTTTATTAAGTACTTGGTGAATGTTATTATCATGATTTTCTCTACAATACAATATTCATTGGATTTTAGCGAACCAATTCTTAGTGCATTACAAATTGGATTAAATGTGTTGTTACTTGCAAAAAAATTAATAATTCACCTTTTTCATATAATATTTCCATAGTTAATGTTACAAATACATGCAAGATATATGCTAAGAATGAAAATTGTAGTCGTCCCTATCTTGCAATATGTAGATTCCAAAAAACATGAACCTGTAAAGAGAAATTTACTTTTATGTTTACTTATTCGATCATTCTTTTCAGGGATGGGAACAAAATTACACTGTGAAAGCTACTTAACAGGGTATTCCTCCATGAGGAACCTCAATGAAGATTCTAGCTGCAGTAGCTGGCCTCTTTCTTACGGAGATAAGAACTTAACAAATGGGCAATGTTACAATGGGTTCACGCCGAGGGTTATAACAGATGGATATCCTGGGTACGATAAGAACGCATTAAGGCAGAAAATACTTGAACATGAGGCGGTTTTCAAGAATCAGGTACCTTTTTTATCTAGTTATGCTCGTTCAATGTGGTGCTCTAGTGATCCAGCATTGTTGCAGAAGGCCAGTTATATGAATTCTAATGTTGCCCAGGTTAATGAACTTCACCGTCTTTATGGAATTCAAAGAGACATGATGGAAGAAATCAAAAGGAAAGAACTACATAAACATTGGGCATCAGTCGAACCATCATCGTCATCAAGTCGTCAAGGATCTCAAATGCCTCGGGACAACGCTCAAACATGTTATACAGCGGGCTTCCCCTTGTTAAATTCTGGTTATGGTAGAACATCCATGTCTGGAGTCGAAATTGTTAATTCTCCTTTGAGTTGTACAAAAGGGTACAACATGCATGCTGGTCATAGCCCATTGCAAAATGGATGTACTTCAAAAGACTTTGAAGCATTGGACTTGAGACCCACTAAGATGAGGAAGAAATTGTTTGATCTTGAACTTCCAGCTGATGAGTATATTGATACTGAAGAAGGAGAAAAGTTTGAAGACAACAAATTATCCGGCACTTTGAGTTACACTTCGAATGTAGATCAAAAAATTATACCTGAAAGAAGTATGGAGATTTTCCTTGGTGCCTCTGGTAGTGGAAAGACTTGTCGCCAGAAAGATGCTTCGGTTTCTGGGTCTTGTTTGAGGAGCTCTTCTGGTTTGGCGGATCTAAATGAACCTGTTCAGCTTGACGAAGCAACAGCTCCTTCATCAGCTGATTTGCTTGGTCATACTTCCAACCATGGAGAGACTAAACCCATAGGTCTGTCTACTAAACCAAATGTGGGATTTCCTTTCTCAAATTCGTTTCGTGAGAGCAATGTCAATGAAAGGGGGTGGCTCTCCAATAAATATGAAACAGGTAAAGAGATTTTAAAATCTCTGTGATATACAAGTGCTTCATTACCTTTACTGTCTTTCTATTTCTGCTATGTGCTTATGTCCATTAAATCCTATGCTTGTGTCCATTCAAGTGATATTGCATTTTAGCATTAGCATACCAAGTAAAGGAAACTGAAGAACTTTATGCATCAGATATCAATTTCAGAGGAATATTACCCATTTCTATCTTTTCTTGGACTTTCACTGTAATGATCTATTGAAAATCCATATTATTTTACAACATGCTCGTGTGTAAATTTGATTCTCTCTGTCTACTTTCCCGAGAGACATCTTGAAATGACTATTGTCTTGTCTTTATTTGCCACGAACTTTTCCTGGATGCTGACAATTTTGAACTTCTCAAACCTTTTACAGGGCCCAGTAAAGGCAACCCGAATTTGGTAACTCGAAGTCTCCAACAAGATAAGGTGCCTATACCTTCTCACCCTGCAGAATTCCTGCTTAACCGTGCTCATCATCCTCCAGGAATATATCCAACTGGACATAGCGTGGAAGGTATATGGAGAAATAGGCTGGACCCTGGTATAGAATCCTCAAATAGAAATAGCAATTACTCCAATTACAGCCATTTGGATTCCGCTGTGGCTTCTCATATCCCCAGCCCATACCCATTAATTCACTCTGGTTTTGCCAATTCATTGTTTCAGTCCATCCCAACTTGGGGTAAGCCAACAAGTAGCCTTGGTCAAAAGATAATGATATCGAGTAGGAGTGTGCAGCCATCTGCTGAGAGCCAGGAATCTCTTGGAGACAAGTGGAATGTTCGTTCTCGGTTGAATCCAGGCTCAGGAAGTGATATGGCAATCTGTAATGGGTTCTATGATGGGTCTGTCTTAGGATCCAAAGAACCGGTTCATTTACCTTCATCCGGCTTTAATTTTCTCAAGTGCGGTAGGGGTGATAATGTTGCATCTGAATGCTCCGTGAATCCTGGATTTGAGAAGTTTCTGATGGGCGCCAGTCATGTGCACCTGACCGGGGTAAGGACACAGAGTTCTCCGAATGAGGCTGTTTCTCTGAAAGATTTTAATATGGTGGATAGAAATAGTGCTGCCAAAGACCATCTGTCGGTGTTTCCTTGGCTTGGATGCAAACCAGTTGACAAAAAGGAGGCTGCCAAAGCGAGGAAACCGGAACTCTCTGAAATCTTAGGCTCCTTTCAAGCTTCTTCTAATCCATTGTGTTTTAGGAGTGAAACAGTAAGAGATCTTAATCAAGTGTTCACTCCAAATGTCTCTCTGGCTTCAAATGATTGTGAGATGGGGGCGAAGGGGGAGTTAGGAAAGAATCAGAATCGTCAGAAAATTCTCGGGTTCCCGATTTTTGGAATCCACAATACCCCTATACATGAGTCATCATCCCTTGTTTCCACCTCAGTGACTCTTGATTGCCCTTCCGAAGGAAAGAATGTAAAAAATGAAAAGAAAAATTTATTATTTGATATTAATCTTGTTTGTGAATCCGAGGAGCAGATAGCTGCAGATGAACTTCTTGTAGAGAACAAACTGCATTCGACGGGTACCAGTATCAGGAGTCAAATAGATTTGAACACTTGTATTTCCGAGGATGAAGATCCATCTCAACCCTCTGTTGCAAGCAACAGCGCCAATGTGAAGATCGTAATGGAGATAGATCTGGAAGCTCCGGTTCTTCCTGAGATGGAGGATGATATTATACCTGGCAAAGCAGATAGACAGAATAAGGCATCTTTGCATTGTACCGAAAATAAAGCCGAGCAGGTGCAGGATGAAGTTGTCAGGAACGCGGCAAAAACAATATTTTCCATCTCATCATCTTGTCAGCAAATTCATCACGAGGATAAAATTTCTTGCCTGTCTGAAGCTTCTTTGGCAGAATCAATCCTCTGGTTTGCCGATGTTGTCTCGTCGTGTGCAAATGAATTGAAAGGAAAAGAAGATGTACCTATTCATGATCTTCCCAAGGAGATGGATGATTTTGAGGCCACGGCATTGCAACTCTCGGAGACCAAGGAAGAAGACTACATGCCTAAGCCACTTGTTCCCGATGTTCTAAAAGTCGAAGAAATGGGAACCCCTTCATTACTGAGTAGATCCCGAAGGGGCAACGCTAGGAGAGGAAGGCAACGGAGGGACTTTCAAAGGGACATCCTTCCCAGTTTAGCATCATTGTCAAGGCATGAAGTCACCGAGGATATTCAGATATTTGGAGGGCTGATGAGAGCCTCTGGCCATTCTTGGAATTCAGGATTAGTTAGAAGAAATGGCACGAGAAATGGTGGAGCTCGGGGAAGGCGATGTAAACTCGTTGACACTACGTCTGCACCTGTTGAAAGTCCAGTTTGCACTCCGCTGATGCAGAAACTTAACAATGCCGAACCTGGTTTGGAGGATAGAAGCCTAACAGGGTGGGGGAAGACAACTAGACGTCCCCGCCGGCAAAGATGCCCTGCAGGTAATCCTCCGATCGTGCCTTTAACCTAATATGGATAAGAGGCTAAAATGTATTGGTTCCCTCTGCAAGAAATTAGGAAGCTTTTTTAATGACTTTCGGGAATGAGTTGATCGATATCGCCTTTGTAAATGTCATTGTAGCTTATAATTTGTGACTTAGTATCATATAGAAATAATGTTGCCTGATTTCTTCTGAATAGAATCCTTTGAATATCTTCTGAGATCAATTATGTCAAGACTGAATGCAAATTTTTGTTGTCTCGTGACCTCTGTAATAGCAAGGCTTCGGCCTGTGGCATTGCTCTATTTTCGCTTAATAAACATTAGGGCGTGTTTGTAGATACTCTTTCATTATTGTTCGAGGGTCAAACTCAATACTCAACATTAAATATAATTCACTTGACATTTTAACGTTCAAGATGTTAGAATAGAATGTCACGTTGAATACTTGAATCAAAGTTCTCATGATATTTAATGATCCGACCTCTCTGCTCAAATCGCTATATCATACGTATTGTTTTATTTGGGAGAGTCTAAATTCATCTTCCTGTTCACGGCTTTCTATTGCGTTCTTCATCATTCGAACCCAAAACTTCTATCTTATGAGAGACTTAAGTTGGATCTTGGTACTAACAGATTCGTTTTTGTAACGATTTGATTTAGAAATTAAAGTCGTTGCATGAAAATTTTTGCCAATCTTCTTTTAATTCTAAATTACATAAAAAGTCGAGTGTCGTTTTAGCCCTTGTTCGACAATCAATTTTTCAAAATATTTAATTTTTGTACTCATTTTTAACTTCATATATACATAACAAAATACTTTTACGTGAATCTATTTTTTTTTTTTCAACTTTTTAATCATACATTTTTCAAAAAAATTACCGTTTAAAACTTTATTTTTCCAACGTGAGGTTAATGTATAAGCATTTAATGTTGGATGGACGAGAGAGGGAGAAATATATTATGGTAAGTACAGGTGGTAGTGTGTGGATAAAGACTGACGTGTTTGTCGTTTGTTTGAGTTCGATCGCACTTTGTGATTCTTAGATACTCAATCAACCAATCAAAATAAAGCTTTTATCATTTTCAGTTTCTCTTTTCTGAATTATAGCAGCATATCCTACTTTTGTCATTTTGTCCCCACAATTCCACTCCCATATTATTCTTTATTACTCACACATTAATTTAATTTATTATTAATATTTTAAAATTAACTTGAAAAAAATATATATGGAGTCAAAGATCAAAATATTTAATTAGGATAAATTGGTAGTAAATATTATTTAATTGTCACGTTGCCTTAAAACCACTTTTTTTTTTTTAAAAAATAAAACTATTACTGATAAGTTATTAGTTTGATATTGGTTGAATTGGTCTGTCTGAATAACGTTTAGACAATAAACATATTAAATTTATCGTGTCGATAGCGAAATTTGACAAGTTGTTTCTACCTTGAACAAATTGAATTGATTTTTGATAGACTATATTGACTTTTGTATATTATTTTGAAAGATCAATATTGTTAAGAGAAATAATACAAGTTACAGTGTTTCAAATTTAAAAGTTATGGATCTTATTTCAAATAAACTAAGGCATAACGGGACAATTTTTTATTGAAATTTTCTTTCGTTTTTATGCATGTTTCAATTTATAATGATGGAAGGACCATTTTACCCTTTTACTTTTTAAACTTTTTAGTCGATTGGGCTAGACTAAGCACCTGTTTTATTCCATTTAATTTAATTTATTTTTCATATTCATTTTCAATCACATATTCACATAATAAAATATTCTTCATATAAATTCAAAAAATATTTTCTTATTTTTTAACTACATATTCTCCAAAAAATACTATTCAAAACATTATTTTTTTTTTGAGGGCTAACAAGAAAATAGATGAAATTCATTCATTTAGCGTATTTCCTAAAGTTCGAAAATAAAAAGCCGAAAAAAGAGTTAGAGAATTAGTGTGCGAATGAAATTAAAGATTGAAAACCATCGCTGCTATTTATCAAAATAACAATTCAACTTAATCTGTACTCAACGAGGATCATTCTCATGTGAAGTGATAATAATTAATAAGGCCAATAACGAGTCTCGTATTTACACATTTAATTTCTTATTATTTTGTCCAAAACCACTATGAGATGATTGAATATTGATATGTACAATTAATCACCTGGCTTGGTAGTAAAGTAAGCGGTGCAAATTCTCCTTGTCTTTGGTTTGTCCCCTTGACTTCTTTTAAGATTTCTTTCTGGCCCCTACTTTTTTATTTTTACTATCTAAAAGAAAAGTAAGGTTGTACTCTTTTTCCCCAAAATTTTTCCCCTATTTAAGTATAAAGTGATAGATGTGTCGAAATATATTATGCCTCTGTCTGAAATCGATGTTTTTTGGATTTTATACCAAAAATGACCGTTGGAGTTATGTTTTTATCAACCATGCTACGTAGATGCTTTAATTTACACTTAATCATGTGACATGATCTATATCATTGATTTTGAAGATATGTACCCTCCACACAAAGACAAAGGGGAACGTTATCGAGGATGTACACCAAAATATACATCTAGCATAATTCACGTTTTATATTTGTTTACTCCAAAACAATTGCCATGATTGAGACCATTTACTATACCCATTATAAATTATTGGGGCTAATTGCCAATTTTGCCCTCAATTCATTTCATGTTTATAACAAAAGGGGTCGAAAGGACTTTTGCCTTTGCCAAACCCATGACTTTATGATATTTGCACAACAATAACAACTTTATCTTTTGCGAGTGGGCTATGAGCTGATATCAAAAGCAATTTTAATCCAAACTAGTACGTCTAGAAAGGTGCTATAGAAATTTAAAATTATGTGTACAATTTATAATTTTCATAAATAAGTATTAAATGATATAATGTATACCAAATTAATTATGTTGTACAAATTTTAATGTATATTTTTACCAGATTTGATAGGATAGGAGAAAAATATTATTTACCTTCATGAGAAAAGAAATAAGTATTAGTAATGAGAAATATGAAATATAAATAAAATAACTAAAGATTATTTAAACAATATACAGTATTTCATAAAAAAAGGAGCGAAGGAATGAGCCAATGGCTCGTTAACCATTAAACGGAGCCCAACTTGCATGTTGAATAGGCTCGAGCTTGAGGTTGGGCGAGTCAAGTCAGCTAGGCTTGATCCATTACCATGCCTACTGCTATATGAATATTTACGAATTTTGTCTTTAAAAGTCAATTTTAATTTTTAACAGTTTCCGGAAAATTTTGTGACTAATTTCGCAAAGATTGTAGAGATAAGGATATTGCCCGGTAATTTTCCCTGGTAGGTAAAAGAACTGTAAAAATGGCGGGAGTCATTGTACACAACAAAATCAAAAACTAAAATGAACAAAATAAAGAAATCCATCTCATTAATGCACAGAAGCATCCCTCGTTTCGCAATGTCAAGAACCATTTTTGAATCCAGAACCTTAACTTCAGTACCGAATTCCTATCATATTGAATCAACACTTGATTCAATCCATTCTATTCAATCAAACCCGTTTTCCCCAATTTTAAATCTTTGCAAGACCCTCTCTTCTCTCCAAAAAGTCCACGCCCTTTTAATTATTGACGGTCAATCTGATGACCCTTTCTTGAGAACCAAATTAATTAGTTTGTATGGTTTATTTGGGCGTGTCAAAATTGCCCGATTGATGTTCGATGAAATTCCCGACCCAGATTTTGCTTCTTATAAATTGATGATTAGATGGTACTTTATGAATGATTTGTTTGATGAGATTATTGGGTTTTATGATTTTATGAGGAGGACTTTTATTGTACTGGATAACATTGTGTTTTCTATTGTGTTGAAGGCATGTAGTGAGTTGAGGAATTTTAGCGAAGGGAGGAAATTGCACGGTTATATAGTTAAGGTAGGGAGACCTGATAATTTTGTATTGACTGGCCTTGTTGATATGTATACTAAGTGCCGTGATACTGAAACTGCTCGCAAAGTTTTTGACAGGATTTTGTATAGAAATGTAGTTTGTTGGACATCCATGATTGTTGGGTATGTGCAGAATGATTGTGCTCAAGAAGCGTTAGTTTTGTTTAACCGGATGAGAGACGGCTTGGTTGAAGGAAATGAGTACACTTTCGGGAGTGTAGTGACAGCATGTGCAAAATTAGGGACTTTGCATCAGGGAAAGTGGGTGCATGGGTATGTGATCAAGAATGGGATTGAGGTCAACTCATACTTAGTTACTGCTCTTGTGGATATGTATGTGAAGTGTGGGGCTATTAGAGATGCCCGATTGATTTTTAATGAGTACTCCGTTATTGATCTTGTTTCATGGTCAGCCATGATCGTTGGTTATGCCCAGAATGGCTATGCAGAAGAGGCATTGCTGTTGTTTACAGACAAGACATGGCAAGGTGTTTTGCCGAATTCAGTTACCTTGGCGAGTGTTCTTTCAGCTTGTGCACAATCACCCAATCCGAAGTTGGGTCCATCTGTTCATAGTCTGGCTATTAAGCTTGGATTAGATGATGCTAATGTGACGAATGCTCTAGTGGACATGTATGCAAAGCATTGTAGAATAGGAGATGCAAATTATTTATTTGAGAATATTTCAGATAAGGATGTGATTGCTTGGAACTCAATAATTAGCGGGTATTCTCAAAGTGGATCTGCTTATGAGGCGCTGAAATTGTTCTATCGAATGAGATCAGATTTCATCCAGCCTGATTGCATAACAGTGGTGGCTGTCCTTTCAGCTTGTGCTTTCCTTGGGGATATCAGATTTGGTTCTTCTCTTCATGCCTACTCTATCAAAGAAGGGTTTTTGTCAGCCAAGAATGTCTATGTTGGTACTGCACTTCTAAATTTTTATGCGAAATGTGGTAATGCTGAGTCAGCTCGCAGTGTTTTTGACAGGATGGCAGAGAAGAACACGGTTGCATGGAGTGCAATGATTAGCGGTTATGGAACACAAGGGGATGCTAACAATTGCCTGGACCTTTTCCGCGATATGCTGAAGGAAAACATAGAACCAACTGATGTAATTTTCACAAACATCCTATCTGCATGTAGCCATACCGGAATGATTAAAGAGGGATGGGGATACTTTAATACAATGTGCAAGGTATATGATATTGTTCCCTCAATGAGGCATTACGTTTGTATGGTCAATTTATTGTCTCGTTCTGGCAGGCTCGAGGAAGCCTTTGTTTTTATTGAGAAAATGCCAATTCAGCCCGATGTTACTGTTTTTGGTGCTTTTCTTCATGGATGCAGCATTCACTCTAGGTTTGATCTTGGGGACATGGTAGTACAAAAAATGCTCGGTTTGCATCCTCCTGATGCAAGCCATTATGTGCTTATGTCAAATTTATATGCTTCTAACAGAGCATGGAGCCAGGTCAGTCGAGTTCGAGACTTGATGAAGACAAGGGGTTTGAGGAAGTCACCTGCGACTAGTCAGGCTGACATGTACATCAACATCGACTTATATTCGCAGATGGTGCCATCTCTGCATTAATTGTTGCTTTATGCATCTCGGGTGACTATTCTAAGCATCTGTTATAGCCCAAATTGCATTTAGGTGATCCTCTTGATCAATCAAGATTCTCCGAACTTGAATTAGGTTTATTTTTGAAGTTAAAAGATAGGACTCAAGTGTGGGAGTTACTCATGAGAAACGACTAAACAACGGCTTAAATGTTTTAGTGTCAGATCTCTTGCGAGCAAGTGATACTGTCTTACTGATTTTTAAGGTAGGGCAAAATGACAGAACTTTTTGGAAAAACACCCTCATAACTATACAGCATAGGAAACAGAGAGATTATGATGATTTGAGTGAAGCATGGAGTTGATTGAGCAGAACCACATGGGCGATAATCATCTCAGCATGGCTGATTTGATACTGTCACTGCCAGGTGGTGTCCCTATGTGGCACTTTAAATGGTGTGGGCTTTATTCAGTAAAATCTAGGTTCAGACTTGCTATGTCTATCAAAGAATGGCATAGAAAGCTTCTTCCATGTATTGGCTAGCTGGTGGAAATTCCCCTGGGGATGTAATACACTCCAAATGGCAGGCTGTTCTTGAGCTTATCCCATCCAAAGCGTGCCTGCGAAAACGTCATCTGAATATTGATCCACTTTGCGGCAGAGTTCTGAATCAAATGAAGACAGTGTCCATGTTGTATTCACTTGCTCTGCTGCTCAATTTGGGAAGAGAGTGGTTTTGATATGAAGTGGGGGTAGGGCCTTGATACCGTGTCTTGTGTAGGGGGTTTTTGCTTGGCGGGCTGTTCTTAGCTTATCCCATCCAAGGCATGCCTGCTTAAACGTCATCTGAATATCGATCCACTTTGCAGCAGAGTTCTGAATCGAACGAAGACAGAGTCCATGTCTTGTGTCGTAGGTTTTTTCTGCTCTTGTATGATAGATTAAATGCTTCGGAGATAGAGGTGGTGCTCGTGGTGGGGTGGTACTGTTGGACTGAATGAAACAACTTAATAATTGGCAGTAAAGACAGATGCTTGCTAAGCAGATTGCTTGAGAATGCCAGAGCCTACTTAGCTGAATTTCAGGCAATGCGAACTCTGGGACTGGTTGGAATCCGGACGCAATTGGTGAGAGGAGATGATCTCAGCCCTCGTTGGGCTGCCTCAATATGGATGCTTCTTTGCTGGTTGGAGGTGATTGTTTTGGCTTTGGCATGGAGGTTGTGCGCTGAAAGTCGGCTGTTAGAAAAAGGCCCCTGAAAGCATTACACTGTATATTGCAGAATACCTTGCTATACTTGAGGGATTGACCTTTGCCTGCACGCATGATCTTGCAATCTCCACGATTGAGTATGATTGTTTTAATGTTGCCAAGCTGCGAAGAACCATCCTGTCAATGCAACCAAGGGAGCTCTTACTTCTAGGATTTCTGACTTAAATGAGTTGTTTTCCTTCTTTAGTTTGTCCATTAAGGCATGAAGTGAACTATGTAGCCCATGCAAAATTTGTTGTATCACGTTCGAACTAAACGGTATGGGCTGGGGAGTCGCCAAGCAATTTCTGATTGAAGTCTAGACTGCTGTTTTTAAAATATTCAAGTCCTTTTTGAATAATGTTCCATGCCATAGACCAGATATTTATCTGTTTTAAATACATTGAGGACCTGATTGCTCTCTTTTGTATAGACTGAGGATCTCATATTTGTTTTTGAGGCTTCCATAGGGATGGCAACGGGGCGGGGCGGGGGTTATTCCCCGTTTACTCCCCGTTTAATTTTTTTTTTTTTTTGGTTTTTGATAATTTATTTTTATTTGCGGGGGCGGGGCGGGGGTTATTCCCCGTTTACTCCTCTGTTTAAAATTTTTTTTTTTTTTAGTTTTTGATAATTTATTTTTATTGCTCTCATTTATTAGATTTAGACAAATAATTTTAATTTTCATTTTTTATTAGAACTAATGAAAATTTCAATTTAAAGTATTGAATTATAAAAAAAAAACGAAAAAAAAAAATTTAAACGGGGTGGGGGGGCCCGTTACCCGCCCCCGCCCCGGGAAGAAATTCGCCGCCCCGAATACCCGTTTAAGCTGGGATCCCAGCCCCGTTCAGGGCGGGGCCCCATGGGGATCGGGTTTGTCGGGTTTTTTTGCCATCCCTATTCCATAATCCATTAATCTTTGAACAAGAAGGCTGTCAGTGAAATATTTAGATAATATAGGGGTGTAAGTGTAATTTTCTTAAATAAATTGGAACGTTGTCTTGCCCAACGGTCAAAAATTTGCCAAAAGGGTTTGAATGTCTCTCAATCAGGCTTTCCACGGCGCCTCTTATAATCTTCTTCATTCTCTCGAGACGCAAAATAATTTTTCTAATCGTACTCCAAAATTCTCTTTTTGGTCTTTGCCGCGTAGTGGACGAACTTTCTGCACTGTATTTTTCTCCTCTCTGAAGCTGGAATTTTGCATCGCCGTATACTGGATTTCGAAAGATTTTAGGGTTTCAAGTACTAAATCGGGACCCTTTTCATTAATTTTAACTCAGGTACAATTTCTTCTCTCTTCTCCTTTATTTTTGCTTGTTTCTAGATCTTGGAGGGACTCCTTGTTCTTGGGTGTTTATATCAAGAAATCGCTGTAAACTGATGTGTTTTCATAATTTATCGTTTCTGTTCGCATTCATTGCTTAACCTGGGTTTATCTTCATATAAATCACGAGTTTATCTTTTAAGATATTTTCCATTTCAAGAAAAGGAAATTAAAAATGGTCACTTTTCCAGCAAATGCACAAGATTTTCACTTTTGCTGAAACTACCTGCTTATGAGATTTATGGTTGATAATGAAATATTACCTATTGGGTTTTACAAAGGGCACCCGCTTGACTACTTGTTGGCCCTGTGTTGCATCTCGGTTCAATATCCTAGAATATATTTGTTGCTGCTTATTCTCCAACTTCTCCCCAATTTGGAGCACTGCCTTGCATGCGCAAATTGTTCAAGTAGAAAACAATCAGGAATGCATAATATAACTTCAATTATAATGAATGAGCGTGTAAGAATTAAATATACAAATGTACATGTAAACACTAAGGAAGCTGTATGTTGTGTACCTGTAGGATTTGTTGAACTCGTCCTCCCTCCAGTCTCTTCGAAAGGATGCAATGGTCCTTTGAAAACATAACTAACCCCATGTGTATCTTTTGAGATTTTTTTCATCTTCAACAATTCCTAAAGAAACAATTTGGATTTGAAGTTTTTCGTGTCTCAAGTGCACAACAGAGTCTCAAAATAGCGCACGTGCTAATTTATATTCAACCTTAGGTTTATCCCAAGATAGAAATTTTTGTCTAATTGCTTGTAAGTAATCTGATTGAATCCATCAAAATATCTCCCTACCTCATGTAATGTCTAAATTCATGCAAATTCATTTAAGCTAAATAGTGCTAGAATCTCGTCAAACATAAACCATAGATCCTTTTTTTTTTTTTTGGTTACATTTCACTAATCACATTCCCAATTGATGCATGAATTGCTCGAAGAAGGCATGCCAAGTAAATGCCTAAAACTAGGTATTCTAAACTAATTGTCAAGTTCTCATTTCTATAGCATGATTTACTGCTATCTCTTTATCCTTATAGACGTGTAAAAAAGAAAGAGCAACAATTAAAAAATAGCCGCTCATTTGAAAATAAAAGCACAATTGCATAATATATGTAACAACCATTGAAAAATAATTGAAATAATAAAAATGTTTTACTCACTGGGCTCTACAGGGCTGGCCGAGCCTTGCAAGTGGCGTTTCAAAGGAGAAAGAAAGAAAGAGTTCCGATGCAAGAGAAACAAAGAGTTTCAATGAAAGAAAGAGAAAAGTAATGGTATGAGTGAGGGACATCAGTAAATGGAATGGATGTTGGGAAACAGGAAAAGGTGTAAATAAAAAGTTTTGACGACATTTCCTTAACTTTCTCAAATGTCAAGGATCTATCATTAACGGGGGTAGTTTTGAAAACAGTGAAAAATTGCGGCTGTTTTTGCGCATTTGCTAGAAAGTTGTCCATTTTTCGGATTCTCTCCCCTCCATGGTTCCTTTCCTCCTGAATAAAGCAGAAAAAACAATGATCATGTTTAAAAATTTAACTTGGTGGAATTAATCACTTTTTGACTCTACCACTGGACTCTTTGCTCTTGAAAACCGTTTTTTTCCTTCTCTGAGATATTTAATTGAAATTTGCATAATGGTTTTAATTCCTGTGATATGCATAAAAGGAATATTCTAATTGTAATATTAACTTGACAATTTTTTGTCATTTACTTATCATAATCTTTTAGGTTTTATCCAAGTCATTTTCTGTGTGTGATGTATGTCATATCTTCTTGTGTGAAAATATCTCTTAACGTGAAAAGCATAATCGGATTGTTATGATATTGTTTTCATTTTCTAAACTAATTGTGCGTCCAGGTGCTGCAATTGGATATTCGTGTCCATCTTGCACAATCTTAGCAGGACAGAAGCTTTGGATAAGAATTTATACTAGACTTCTGGGTAGTAATTCAACTCACAAACCAATTTGCTAAAATGTTTGGCTTTAGGAAATCACCTGCCAATGAACTGCCTAAGCAAAACTCAATTGACCCTTCTAATCCTTTTGATTCTGATACGGAATCTGATAACAAATCAACTACTACACCCGCAAGAAGAACTTCTTCCGAACCAGTGCTCATTACACCAACCCAAAAATCTAATCCGTTCGATGATGATGACGATGATGATTTTGGGAGAGGAGCATCTTCCTCATCCTCTTACTCTTCTAGAAACAAGCTGAATATCAAGTCTGAGGGCAAGAGAGACCTTGAGAGCATGTCTGTACAAGAATTTGAGAGTTATGCTGTGAACAAGGCTCAAGAGATGACAAACTCCGTGAACAACTGCCTGAAGATTGCAGAGGACATTAGACAGGATGGTGTTAGAACCTTAGAGACCTTGCATCAACAGGGCGAGCAAATCCACAAGACCCACATGGTGGCTGTTGATATGGACAGCGATTTGAGCAGGGTATATCACATTTTTATTTCACTTTGCATCCATAATTTTCATGACATAATAACTTGTGGATAAGTACATTATTTTCTCATTTTCCCTTTTATGGAGTATGAATGAATTTGTATTGCTTGGGGATAAGTAACAGAATCTATTATGCGCTAGCCATATTAACTGTTTGTTTGGTGCACTATTGGATTTGGTAACAAGACACCTTGAATATAATTATACCAATCTTGCAATTTTCAGTAATTCTTTTCCTCCTTCGGAACTTCATATCTGTGTTCTCTTCATTTATGTGGCCTCTCTGCACGTGTTTCAGATTGTGCCATAAAATGCTTACTAGACTGCTTATGGTTTTTTGATTGATTTGTCATTACCACGCCTTACAACTATTATGTAATTCAAATTCTTAGGATCTTATACTTTTATTAATAACAAATGGATAGAACATGGATTGAAGACATAACTGTTGTGTTTAGTTGTGTCATCTAGAAGGACCCGAGATAGATTAGAGCATGTATGGCTAAGACTAAAAATGTATTTATAAATAAGTTACTTATTTTGATAGTAATTTATGAGTTACTTTCAAAATAAGTAACCTTTTTTTACTGGCGATATATTACGCATGTTGGTTTGAAATGTTGGATGTAGTTGACCTGGACTAACTAGATTTCTCTTCCATTGTTCAATTGTTTTTTTCTTGACTTTATATTTCCTTGCTTTAGATATCATTTTTTTCTCTACTAATGATGATCATATAATTTTCCTTCAGGGGGAGAAATTGTTGAATAATCTTGGCAGCATGTTTTCTATGCCTTGGAAGTCAAAAAAGACAAGGGACATCACAGGGCCTTTAACGTCGAGAGGTTTAAAAGTTTTCTTTTTCATTTTCCCAAATTTTCTTGGAAAATCTTATAAGAAATTCGATTGATTTGAAAAATAGTACTCTTTCCGTCCTATAAAGATAGTCTTGTTTTCCTTTTTTGTTTGTCTCAAATTAGAGTCTTGTTTCTTATTTGAGAGTGTAGTTAAAATATTAGTTTTCTAATATGCTCTCTATTTAACGTGCTTTGTTATTACAAATATAAACCATTCCAATATTTAATTGTAGTTTTAACAATAAATAAATAAAAAGAATCATATCATCTTCCACGAAATTTATCCATTTGTATTTGTATTTGATGATTTTGGAATGTTAATTACCTTGATTCCTGCATTAAACATTAAATAGTGCCAAGAATAGTTTAATTATCTTGAATATTGAATGCATTAATGTAGGGTATATTAGGAAAAATTATAATAAAATTTATTATTTCGACTATATTAACTAAATTTTCTTAATCTGTGTGAAAAAATAAGACTATCTTTATGGGACAGAGTGAGTACATGATTAATATGGTGTTTCCTATTGTAACATGTGATCCATTTCTTATTTGATTAAACTGCTTTGTCGCTTTGATAGATGAAAATGATATAGGAAAACGAAGTAGCCTGGCTCAAAGGGAAAAGTTAGGTTTGAATCTGGCACCTAAAGGACGGTCAGTTTCTCGTATGTCTCCTCTGGATCCAACAAACTCCTTACAGAAAGTTGAGGTATTTGTTTGTTACATAAATTTCTCTCATTAACCCTTTATTACAATAATGCATACCCATGATATGTGTTCATTATTTTTAATGTTCATTTCCAGGTGGAGAATGCAAAGCAAGATGATGCACTATCAGATCTCAGCAATATATTGGGTGAATTAAAGGGCATGGCTACTGACATGGGTTCTGAACTTGACAGGTCAATTATCTTTATAATTAAATTATGCACAATCATCCTCATATTTCAACAAGGTAACACAATAGAGTGGTATTGTAGTCTCACCTTCACCCGTTTATGAAAAATTGTGTCCGTGTTATGCCTTTATGAAAAAATGAACATAGTATCCACAATACTACAATAAGAAACAATGTTTTGTAAATTGAATGGCATGAACTTCTCAAGTCTAAGCCGCATGATTGTGTGAAATTACAATGCTTTATAAATTGAATGATATAAACCTCTTAAGTCTAAGCCGCATAATTGTGTGAAATTTCTTGTCAATGATGTGGTGAGCTATTGCTGCTGTAGCATCGATGACCATAAGATGATATGTAAATGTGTTTCATCAGTAGATCTCCCCATTCCCCTCACATTGTGCAGTCTTATTTTCTCATTACTTATAACCTGTGTCCTATTAACCGAGTATAACCTGCATGACAACAGGCAAAACAAGGACCTCAATTACCTTCAAGACGATGTGGATGAACTAAATTATCGGGTAAAAGGTGCCAATCAACGTGCACGTCGTTTGCTTGGGAAGTGAGATACTTCAAGTTGAATCCTAGATAGCTGAAATATGTAATGATAGCTGAACATCGGGTGTTGCGCTTTTTCACATTTTTTTGGTTCTATATTTTTTTTATGGAATTCTTACATTGTGAATTGTAATTTACACAGTATTCACTTGCAATAAAAAAATTTTGTCTATTGTGACATTAGATTGTGAGGACTCTCTCTCTCTCTCACACACACGCGCACACACACAGTGATAGAAACAAAATTTTAATATGATCTTACTCTACAGAAGTGGCCAGTGGTAATGGACATACTCGGGATCAGTTGTATGAATCTTTTTTGCTACATATTTGACTTTGTTGCTTGATCTAATGGATGATATAAAGCCACTAAATCCTTAACTGCAAAAAGCAATTACTTCTTATCGTGCATTTCTTCTTAAATGCTCGGCCATCCCTTTCACAACATGTAGAGGAAACACCTTCGACTCATCCCCATTTATCTCCAAATTTCCACATGTAAAGTTGTGAAGTGGTCAAAACCTTTCATATTTATGTACATGACTCATAACACAAGATTTAACTTGTTCTTAACCAAAAGAGGTATGCTTAAATAATATGTCCCTCAATTGGGCTTCTCTAATTTTACTCCTGGCCGTATACATTGGGCTGTGTCCATGAAATACGACAAATGGAGTCTTCCCTTGGTCAACAGATTCCAAATCTTACTTCAAAAATTCATATTGCTTACTCCCTTGAAGGTAATTTGTTTCAATTGACATATACGCAAAATGCCTACCTCCATTTCAAATGAATAGTACAAATTTCGAGTTTCTGAAGAGTTTCCCCTAGCCGGTTCCGAAGAGTTTCTGGGCACGTTAAATCGAAGGCTTCAAGGCATTCCATAGTTGCCTCCACCGTCTCCAAGCTCGCCCAGTTGGGTTTCTAGGACTGCAACTGCCAATCATATTAGTGATTGCCAATACATACATGGTAGGGTACTTTTGAGGTGACCAACTCGATTGGATTGGAAAAAATTGAATTATTTGATAGCCGAACATGCAAATATGTTACATTCTGCATTAAGAATTGCTGTATTTGGAGTTTACATTCAAAGAAGCCTCCAGGGATAGGAGAACAATCAAAGAAGTCTTAATTGCATGCCAGACATCTCTGTGAACATAAAACTCCAGCAATACTGAAGACAGTAGATTTATACAAGTTTGCATAAACTGCTGCTCCTCAAATCACACTGGCATCCTCTGACCAAGATCCTTCAAGTAGGCGAATTCTATTTAATACGCTCTAGACTCGTTTATCATAGATCACCGAATACAAGTTCCCTTATCATTTGTGAAACGGTCCTAGCTTGTTGGTTTGGGTAAGAATCGAAAAGTTTTTTATATAAATGGTAGGAAAATTATTATAAACAGACACTAGGAGTTAAAAGTTTTTATACAATTCTATGACATGATCCTTTTGACTCTAATGGTACTTCACGAAATATGAATTAGATGGAAACATTTTGGTACATAATACACAGATCCCATCTTATTTCTCAAGTAGTACTGCAAAGCAGTTCTTAGAACTAGACTTGAATGACAAATATGTTTTCAGTTTTGTTTTATTAATCTTCTCATTAGTCTTGATATAACTGAATTAAAAAGCAGTACCCAAAAATATCAAAAGCAAAAGAAAGCTTCAGAATTCAGAAGGGTACATACTTGATATCGAAAGGATGCAAATTACAATGATCTCAAATAGAAATGTACTTCACTATCAAAGAAGTAAAAAATATG